>JAHHZJ010000175.1:0-49355 GCA_021437245.1 Aegilops speltoides | reverse complement strand
TCGTTTCCGAATTACACGCCGCCAACCTCAAGGCCCATAGTATGAAAGTACTGTGGCGATGGAGAGTGTCTGAAAACCAAACTAAGTTTTGGGACAATCCGCCCAAACACAACCATAGTCCAAACAAAAGGGTGCATCATGCTCAGCACCCGAGACAAAAACCAAAAAGCAAAACCCTATAAAGGGCACGGAACTGCAGATCGAGGGATGGCTCAGTGCAGACCAGTAAAATTCATAGTACGTAGAGGGCGCCACTCCAACACATAGCCTTCGAGCATGTTGGATACTGCGGCAGGTGGCCAAAAGTGGCGAAGAGCTTCTAGACCCGGAGAACCACCCTAACAGTACCAGTACGGTATTAACAGTCTTCGAGACTTTCGCATCAAATAATATGCGGAAACGAACAATCCGCAGTCTCACCGAAATCTACCAAGTAGCAACAACAAATCCATTGAGCGACACGGCTATCACCTTCAACGCCAGCGACGAACCTAAATTCAACAGCCCGAGCACTAGCCGCATTGGTCCTCGGCCCCATAGTGGACGGCTTTTCGCCTTACCAAGGTACTCATGGATGCCGCAGCAGATTAAACCTCATCTACGAGGAAACCTTCAAAATGGAAATAGATCGAGCCGATTGAGCGGCAAGACAACCTTTAGAGGAATAATCCCTAGTCGGAAGCACGCCGATAGGAAACATTACACTTGATGTGGTATTCGCTCACGGACAATAACAGGTCCGAGGAGGTCACGCTCCAAGTGGCCCTGCTCAGCAGCGGATATCACGCTTATTAGGGTGAGAGGCATTCACAATTTTTCAAGCCATAGCCCATTACGGGTACATGAAGCTTAAAATGCCCGGCCCAATGGAATCATCACTCTTGTCGCTGATCCGACATAGCACTACCGAAAACAAGACAGCCCGCACTAGCCCTAGAGGCACTATCCGGCCCTAGCGGCAGAGGAACTCACCGTGTCAGCGCTAACGGTGAACAGGGACGATGTGATACTCGATAAGAGATCCAAGTCCACCTCTTTAAACCAATGAACTAAATAGTCAAATTCCAGTGTCCATCCAAAAGACCCCACAAAGACGGCTCCATTGGGGCACAATTAAACCCCGATGTAGACGCCACACTACGAGAATTCCTTCAGAAATTGGGACATCTTTGCTCGGCACCTTCGGATATGCGAGGAATCCCACGCAGATTGGCGTATCACGGCCTAAACATCCTAAAGGATTCAAGCCAACAAACAGATCTTCGCACATTTTCCGAACCCAAAAGACAGTGAATGGGAGAGGAGCTAGCCAAACTATTGGAAGCCGGATTCATCGTGAGACATCAAACATCCGGATCTGGCTAGCAAACCCGTAATGGTACCAAAAAGGACAAATCCCGCACCTGTGTCGATTTTAAAGACCTTAACAAGGCTTGTCCAAAGGATCCTTTCCTCTTCCCTCAGATCGATCAAATCATCGATGCCACAAGGCACGATTCATTGTGCTTCTCGACGATAACCCGCTACCATCAAATCAAGATGGCGGAGATGCAAGCCGCAACGGCATTCATTACTCCATACGGACCATTCTGCTTCAACACGATGCCCTTCGACTCAAAATGCCGCGCAACATATCAACGCATGATTCGTATATGTCCGCTACCCAGACGGCAAAACAGTGGAGGTGACATGAGACGACGTGGTCGCTAAGACCAAACACGCCGAAACCTAGTAGTAGACGACTTGAGGCTCACATTTGACAACCTCCGAGCATATGACATTAAGCTCAACCCGAAAATGCGCTTGCATACCAGCCGAAAGCTATTGGGCTTCATTGTATCCGTAGAGGAAGCAAACCCAGCCAAGGATCCAAATGGCAGCCATCGTAACGCTGTCTTAAAAATGTCACCTCGTTCAAGGACTCAAATTCCACCATGTAGCCAGGATATTAACCAGTACCGATGAAGTTGGCATGCATCGGCGCAAAACGCCGATGCCATCCCTCCAAACATCTCTCCTGGAACGCACTCTTTTAAGCCATCCAGTTATGGGAAGAGGAGTCCGGAACAATAACCCGGAAACAACCGCACCAAACAATACAGCAATAACTGACATAATCGTGGCTTAGCTAATGAAATAACACCTTCAGCCCACTTAAATAATGGTAGTAATTGCTTCTGACAGAACCATTCCTAGCCTACTTAATTAGGGCAGGAACTTCCCAAGACCACAATGAGGCCCACCGATAGTTCAAATGCATCTAAAGCCTAAAAGGTCCATGAGGGAGAACTTTATAAGAAAAGCACAACCGAGTCCTTCAAAGGTGCATCTCAAGAGTGAAGGGCGAAATCTCCTGGCTGAAATTCACACCGACTCAAGCGCACCATGACCACACAGCCCGGCCCTTGTGGGCAAGGCCTTCCAGACATGATTTTTATTGGCCGAACGCTCAGCAGATGCTCGTGACTTAGTTCAATCGATGCGTCAAGTTGCCAGTTCTTTGCTAATCAAAGCCACAGCCACCCACAACCCTCAAAACTATACCCATCACCCGCCGTCAAGGTCCGGGGCTTGACATGGTTGGACCCCTAAAGGGGGAACCCACAAGCAAAAATATCTATTGGTCATTGGTGGATAAATTCACCAAATGGATAGAGTGCCACTAGTTAAAACGCCAAAACCGACCTGTGATAGACTTCTATATCTCGGGTAGTAAAACGTTATGGCTGCCCCCACAAAGATCATCACCGATAACGAAAAAGATTCCACTACCAACACGCGGTTAAACCCCAGGTGCAAAACATGGGCATCAGCTCTACTCACGCCCGCCTATCACCTCAAACCAACGGGTCAAGTCAAACGAGAAAATGGTCTAATCATGAGCGGCATTAAACCCAGGTTAGTGCGGTCTCCTCACGGAATCTAACATGCACTAGGTGGAGGAGCCTGACCAGACTGGGGCTGCGGACTACGCCAAATCGCATGACCGGATTCACACCATTCTTATGGTATACGGTGCGATGCAGCTTGCCCTCATGCGTTATAATTCATGACTCACCTCGGAAAGCGCATGTAACGAAGAAAGATAAGCCGAGTTGATCGGTGAGACAGTTTGGATGCATCGGAGGAGGAGCGCGATGTAAAGGCTCGCTCTGCATTCTATCACAAAGAAGCTCAAGATATCAATGCGCAGAAGCACGGGCCAAAACTTACAATGTTGGCGAACTAGTTCTACGCCTGCCGGACAAGAAAAAGGACAAACTCAAGCCCAAATGGAAGGTCCTTCATCATCGATCAAGTCCTCGACCGGCGGAGCATACCGCCTCGCTAAATGCATCTGACAACCGACTCGAAATAAATTTATGGAACGTGCCCACGGCACGATGATTCTATCGCTTAGCACCGGACTCAGAGTTTCTCCTTCCTCCGGCCCAAATTTTATACTTCAGCTGTCTTTTATTTCTCACTTTTCTCCTCCCTTTTTCATAGAGCCTTTGAGGGCTGATCTGCACATTGTTCAAGACACACTTGACGTATAGCACCACTCATTATACATGGGGCTTGTTCAATGAAGCTTATTTTACGGGCTTTATGCCCAACACATGTGTCAAACTTCCGTATGTACCTTTTTACTCACCATTACATTCATCGATATGACTTAAGTTTTGCCGCTGGCTGTCCGGCTCCTCGATTACCGCTTACGCCCCGATTGTTCGCTAGGGAGGTAAAGGAGTTCTCCGCGATTGTTATCGCCGGTCAGCCGGATGTAAAATTTCGATCGTGAAGCCGAAGTTAGCGTTTTAAGGGAATATTCGGTCGGTGACTTGAAAGATGATCGAGGGAGTCCTGGACTAGGGGGTGTCCGGACAGTACCGGATCAATATCATCCGACCTAGACTACTTAAGATAGAAGATTGAAGACTGCTCGTGGTCCGGAAGGTACTTTGGCGTGGAAGGCAAGCTTGGCAATACGGATATGTAGATCTCCTACCATTGTAACCGACTCTGGTAACCCTAGCTCTCCGTGTCTATATAAACCGGAGGGCTTTAGTCCGTAGAGGACACAACATTACATCTCAACAATCATACCATAGGCTAGCTTCTAGGGTTTAGCCTCCTTGATCTCGTGGTAGATCTACTCTTGTACTACCCATATCATCAATATTAATCAAGCAGGATTTAGGGTATTACCTCCATCGAGAGGGCCCAACCGGGTAAAACATTGTGTCCCTGCCTCTCTGTTACCATCCGCCTAGACGCACGTTCCGACCCCTACCGAGATCCGCCGGTTTTGACAATCGACATTGGTGCTTTCATTGAGAGTTCCTCCTGTCGTCCACCGATAGGGCTCGATGGCATCTTCAATCCTTCAACGCTGTCCGTGGTGAGACTTTTCCCCGGACAGATCTTCAGATTCGGCGGCTTTTGCATCATGGGCCAGCTCTTTGGCCATCCGAGCAGATCGAAAGTTACGCCTCGCCGTCAGTCGATTCGAAGTTTAAACTTCACGGCCGACGCTCGCGAGACTTGATCTTCGACGGACTCGAGCTCATGCAGCCAAGCGCCAAGACCGCGGATTTATGGCATGATCTAGCTCGCCGCCGACTACTTTTGGGTCGTGACTGAATCCGCCTTTGCCATTTCGCCGGAGCCGATTGCCCATGACGTAGGTCGGTCGGATAGACGCCACCGGGCTTCAACATCTACGGCGATGGAGCCAATACCGATTTTGTCCTCATGTAAACTCGCGGATCCCGAGACGCCGACTTTCACCGGACTGAGCCTCCCGCTACTCGCTAATTAAGCCAGATTGGGCTACCGTTATGGAATTCACCGCCATGACATCTTTCAACACTCGCTTTTGGCGATATCCCACCTCAAGCATCTCTCGCTATCAGAGAATCCTCGCCGGACTATGGCAGGACGGTTGAGTACGGATTTACGAAGAAATTCAGAGCCCACCCACCACCCACTTTGTAGCCACCGCCGAAGATTTAACCGACATGCTAGACTACGAATTCGAGGACATCAACGCTATGGACGATGATGCCGGAGACGATCAGACCCAGCTACCACGGGCACCGGAAGGCCACCTCATCGACGACGCCTACATGGTGGATACCCCAAAAGAAGGGATGGCGAGAAAGCAGCGGAGGAAGATTCTCAAAGAAGCAACCCAAACGCCAAGGCGCCAAGCGCCCCGGCCTAAATCCCGCCACAACAAGAATGAAGAATCCGCACGGAGATAATAACACCCCGGAGAGTCAAGACAAACCCCTCCAAAGAAGACTCAAAGAAAGGAGGATATAGAAGCAAGCCCTCACAAAAGGGCGTAGAAGAAAAGGTTGAGGATCACAACTATGTACCTCCTCCAAGACGTAAATAAGTTTCAATGACGCATTTAACTCGAGGAGCCCGTCAACAAGATCTTTGCAAACGCAGGCTCATCGCTACAGAAGAAGCCTCAAGAAGGAAAAACGAATCTCAACACAGCGGAAGACGCCCCGGATAAGATGGAGCAAAGTGCTCAAACCGCAGACAAACACGGCATAACAGCCACCAATCGAAGAGCTACCTCAAGCGCTTAAGCTGCTTCCTTAATTCACTGAAGAGGCCATAAATCCCCACCGCCAAATGGCTCCAGCCAGGTCCATCTACGGACCCAAAAGGAAAGCCCCAATAAGCAAAGGAACACGCCAAGTGTCCGACGATAGCGGCACGCATAAGCATGTGTGGGCGCCAGACACCCACTATGCTTTATAGACGAGGTGCCGGAACATGAATTCCAAAGAGGGTTTAAACCCATAAACATAGAAGCTTCACGATGGAACAACAGACTCGAGTCTCGATAGAAGACTATATATCGTATATACATATGGCCTGAGGAGACGATCTCCATGCCATAAAATATCTACCCTCAAGCTCAAAGGGCCAGCCCGCCATTGGCTCAAAAGCCTCCCGTAAAACACTGCTGGAAGTTGGGAAGAGCTCGAGGAAGCGCTTAGAGCAAATTTTCAAGGACTTATGTCCGCCTCCGGATGCGACATGACCTAAGTCACATAACTCAACAGCCCGGAGAGTCAGCATGAAATTCTCGAACAGGTTCCTTTACCAAAAGAACCAAATAGTCGATCGTCCGGACGTCAAGCCTTAGCAGCTTTAAGCACAATGTCCGAGACGTAATGGTCGCCAGACACCTCGGCCAAGAGAAACCGAGGACAATGACCGTGATTAATAAGCCTCATGACCCGCTATGCTAGAGAGGACAGCTGGTTGGCAAGAAGCAGCACCAAATACCCAAGTACATCCGAGATAAGAGATGGAACGAAAATCACGCGCAGAAAAGAACAGCCGCCGAATAAAGAGAAAAGCCCAAAGAGCACGGCAAATAACGCCGGATTCAAAAGCTCACGCATCAATAATAAAGCTCAACCCATCAAGGACGACAGCGATGAACTGCCTAACCTACACAAAATTCGGGTCGGATTTGTCAAATCCACAAGACTTCTAAGGCTCGCAAATCACACCCACAGGATTGTTGGTTTTCAAACAGTCCGCCGACTAAAAGCCGAACGCAAGGGGCTCGACACGCCAAGCTTAAGAAGATAAACCCGCCAAAGAGGGCACCGAAAACAAAAGACTTTCCCACAAGGGGTCAAAGCAAGAACTCACTTCATGTGAGGACACGGAAAAACAAAGGCGCACTTTCTAAAAGAGCTCAGACGGTCCGTCCTCAAGAAACCATAGAGATTGGATATTAAAACCAATCACTTTCGACCACCGGATTATTCCAAAAGTGTTCGAACCAAGGACGGACTTCCTCGATATTGAATCCGATAGTAGACGGACTACATTCACAAACGCCCCAATGGACGGAGGCAGTGACTTAAACCTGCTATATTCAAACACAATCACCGGATGGGGATAGACCCTACCAAAATTCGACACAGCCGCACTTCCTTCAAAGGAGTAACGCTAGGCCCTTACGCCAAGTGCACAGCTCGATATTATCAAGTCGTGTTCGATCACCGAACAATTTTCGACGAGAAAGTTAATTTTCCATATCGCCCCATTTAAAAGTGAACATCAAGCACTATTGGGACGAAAGGCTTTTGTCCGCTTAACGCCATACCGTGATTACGCTGCCTCTTACACTTAAGATGCCCGTCCACATGGCACCATTTCAGTGCGAGGGTCATTTAGAAGACCCCGGATTCGGATAGACGATCCGACTCAAGAAAGTTAGGGGCTCCCTAGCCGCATACCCTTTCATAAGGGCTGCGACACAACTAACCACGGTTTCATATAAACCTAGCTTTAATTATTTGCACTTATTATTTTGCATTATTTTCGCATGAACTGCTTTAAAACTAAAATGTTCTTCTTTTCTACAGATGAACAAACGCATGCATTCGGCCCGTGATAATGGCACAACGGAGACAACAGCGCAGACGCAAGAGGGACCCGCTAAAGGATTCTTTTCAGATTAAGACCCTACGACCTTTTATTATTACGCCTCTTGTTGTTAATCTTCCTTGGCTTCTCCTATAGCCAAAGCGGAGCCCGACGCTTTGGCATCGCCGCCGACGACAATGCCCGCACACTGAAACAATGGGTTTAGGGCATAATTCTGCCCGTTATCATAAAGTCCTAACACCTTCGGGAGTGTTCGCAAGGCTCCTGTTGGGCATTATATGCATCAGCCCAATCATGTCTTTGGTCAAATGTTGGGTTTGCCTGCCCCGTGGTTTTGCTGCCTTATGTTCAGATCACCCAGCTAACGCGCACCAGGAGAACTCACTGCAATTGTGCCCCGCCTCGCCGGGCGAAGCGCCTCAAGAGAGAAAGCCGAAAACTGAGTGTCATGATATGGCGAGAGTCCGTCACCACTTGATCGACCATCGAATGTTTAGAATTTCGCTGGACGGAAGGGCCACTTCCTGTCGTGCACATACGCACTCTGAATCCGGAGATGTTAAGGTGTCATTAGGGCTATATCGTAGCCCCACCCTCGAGCTCCATTGGTTAAGGTGAAAGAGATAAAGCACTATAGTCCGGATTGCTTCGCTCGCCACGCTACCACCTCCTTATAACAGACCGAGATGTCGGATTAAAGTGTGAAAAGCGCTATTTTATGCGAACACCCCAGACTTTTGTGCAAGGGGCTCAATCAAGACTGCATCTTTCAAAGTTATACACAAGTATACGCAAACGATCGCACATGAGAAGTTTTACTACTTGGAAGCACAAGTATAAAAAGCATTCATACTATAATCATTGATATATAAGTTAATGCGCTCAATTGAACGTTACATTCTTTTGAGCACTCGCGACTTATATACGAGCCGCCGCATAACTTCTTTAAATAATGCTCGGCAGAAGCCGGTTCCCATCCGATCCCCGGGCAGCAATAACGGTGGCATCCATCTCCTGACATCGCGGCTTTTACACGGGCCAGAGCCATCCGCTACCGGCGTAAGCCGACCGCTTATCTCCTTGATATGCGGCACCGCCAAGGAACTGCTGCAGTAGGTCAAATAGCTCGTCGCTTGGACCTCTCTGCCACACATGGGCCACGATGTCACCATAGCCAGCCCGACAGTCTATTCAGTTCGCCCATTCGCCAACCTGTCCGACAGAGGAAGAGGGCGATCCGGATGTGGAATTGAGTCCAATATAACTCTTCCACCTCGTGATCCCCTAGCTCCGGTGCTTAACGGCATCAGCCGCACTCGCAGCCAAGTCCATATAAGGATCCTCCAACTCCACTCCGCCAAATTTAGCGATTTGGCATCCATAAACCAAGCGACGATAAGAAACGGCTTGCCACCGTGATTCGGCCGCCATGCAGCTCCTCCTTCATAGCCCGCATTGCGTAACGGGCATCCTTGGCTTCAAGCGTGGCCTTCTTCAGGTCTTCCCATTCCGATAGGCGCCTTTTCAAGAGCCTCATCACGGTCGGTAGCATCCTTTAAATTCTGGCCAATCCGCCACGCCCTCACTGCTTAGGCAAGGCGCAGCCTTTTCGCCTTCAACTCCTCGCCGCTTCCAAGGGTAACAGATTACTCCTTCGGCCTGCTCTTAGCTTGTGCAAGCTCGCCCAAGTCTCTCCACAGCAGCAGCACTGCTCGCATAAACAGCATATAACTTATCATAGGAGGGCTTTAACCCACTCAATAAAGCGCTATGGAGAATTTATTTACCTTGCGACTCGGCAAGTCGCTGATTGACAAGTGCGATGTCAAGATTCGCCATGTCCAGCTGCCGACTCGCCGCAACTGATCAGTCCGGCTGGCCTCGACTATCCGCCACCTGTGCCGTAACGGCGTATTCATTACCCGAGATATTTAGATTTTGATCCTCGCACGCTGTCGCCTTTGACAACCTACCGAGTCTCAGGGGCTACTATCTATACAGGCGATTTTTCATATGCACAACTGCAAAAAACAAAGGGTACGCCATTTTCAGATACCTCAAATCCCGCCAAGCAAACTCATGGCGGCTCACGCATCCGGCTTCAGCGATCTAAATCCTTCCAATCACCGTATGCATTAACGCACGGTGATCTTTCAAATGGACGCCTCTCAAGCAAACTCTTCGCCTCCCGCCGACTCGTGGGTGTTGAACTCCTTGGCCCTCCGATTCGTGGACGCCCGCGATTTATTATTCGCTCGCTCGCTCGCTTCAATCAAGGCGGCGCTGCAGACGGAGGTGTATCGCTCTCCATCATTTCCGGAAGAAGATCCTATGAGAACGAACTCATCCGAGACGGCCGCAGATCCGAATCATATATAAATATTTCGTTACTCATAAGCATAAACGAAGGTACTTCCTTATTAAAACTTTCTTTCATACTCACGGCTCGTTGAGGGCTGGTCCTGGCGATGATTGCGCTGCCTGCATTCTCTCCGGACGCCGGATCTCCGGGTGGGGATTTCTTCCCACGCTTAGGGCTGGGACCTCCGGATCTTCGGAGGCGGTCCTCTTCTCCTTCCGGCGAGGGATCCTTGGTTCCTCCTCGCTGCCGCCTTTGGACGGCGTATTAGCCCTTTATCTCCCCGCCTCTCTCGTGGGCAACCTCCAACATTCGACCAGCACGGGCTCCAAAGGCGTCTCTCGAGGGGGGCCGACACCTTATCACCTTGATCGCGCCACCCATTCCTGAATAAAAAAGGGGTCGAGATGATCTTTGAAAGGCATACAGATGGAACGTCCGAGCTTTGAGCTACTAACCTGAGTATCCGGGCGATCGCGGCTTAACTCCGCCCTCGTCGAATCCGACACGCCACCCGGGTCCCAAGAACAGCTTGTACATCTCCATGGGTGTCATGCCCATAAATGCTGGAGAATACGAGGTCCCTCCGGATTGTGCTCCCATAGCCGGAGAGGACGACGCTTATGTGGTAGGAGGTGCCCGATTAGCATGACTTGCATCACCTGACCAGCGGACCTCCCTCGCTTGGAGGTCTCGAACCGCCTCATAGGCAGGTGGGCACGCCCCGACGGCCCCCGCTGAGCCTCCTTTGGTCGACCCACTTACATCGCTTGCTGTGGAGGTCCCGCCAAAAGGAGGGCGGCGGCTCGCTTGCCACGCCTTGGAGCAGAGATGTAGAACCACTCCTGCTGCCACAATCCCTCGCCTCTTGGAAGGAACATTCGAGCCACGGGCATCGACCTTCTTGCTTATGGTCGGCCCGCCACACTCGCTTGACGCCTCGATCATCTTCGGCTCTACTTTAAATGTTTTCAGCCACAGCCAAGTGGGGATGACGCGAGGAAGGCTTCGCAGTAAAATGATAAATGCGGAGATATGGAGGATGGACTCCGGAGCCAAGTCGGGAAGTCCAGCCCAGAGAAGAACAGGAGCCCACTCACGAAAGGATCCGCTGGGAAGCCTAGCCCCCGACGGAGGTGAGATGTGAAACGACGATTCGCCGGGCTCTGGTTGGCATGGCTCTGCCCAGCGGCAGCAACTCCAGCGAACTTCAGAGGCTGTACTTGGCCTCACGAACCAAGATGTCCTCCTCCGTGGACGGAGGAGGGCACCCACCGCCCCGGAGGTCGGAGCCGGACATTGCTGAGATCCAAGCACTTGAGTCTCAAGCTCTTGGTGTTAGAACCGGGAGCAGAGAAAGATTCAATGCGAGAGACAAGGACGGGCCTTGGTCCTCTTATAAAGGGGAAATAATACCAGGGCCGCCTGCGGACTGCTTGAGATTCCCTTCGATAGAGGAGGCGTGATGGGGAACAGCTTGGGTTACCCACGCACGTATTGATGAGGATCCTGAATAAAAGAGAACACGATCTCGCTTCGACAGACGTACAAGGAAACCGCTTCGCTAAACGTGCCGAGGCGGAATAATAAAACGATTCAAACGAGGGCTTGGCTGCGGTGATATCATGCCGCGTGAATACGCCAGAGATTGAACTAAGTGTGTATTTTATTCTCTACGTTGGAATGTGGAAATTATTTTGCGTGAGCCGACATTATCCCGTGTTCATTATCTTCTCGGATTATTCAGGGAGGAACCCGCTTTGCAATGCCGAACATTATGCACGCCGGACTTATCGCCATTGAAGACCGGTTCAGGGGCTATTGAGGGAGTCCTCGACTAGGGGGTGTCCGGACAGCCGACTATCAATATCCGCGGACTCCTAGACTACTAAGATAGAAGATTGAAGACTCCAGCTCGTGTCCCGAAGGTACCTTACTTGGCGTGAAGGCAAGCTTGGCAATACAGATATGTAGATCTCCTACCATTGTAACTAACTCAGGTAACCCTAGCCTCCGGTGTCTATATAAACCGGAGGGCTTTAGTCCGAGGACACAACATTACATCTCAACAATCATACCATAGGCTAGCTTCTAGGGTTTAGCCTCCTTGATCTCGTGGTAGATCTACTCTTGTACTACCCATATCATCAATATTAATCAAGCAGACGTAGGGTATTACCTCCATCGAGAGGGCCCTAACCCGGGTAAAAACATTGTGTCCTCGCCTCCGCTACCATCCGCCTAGACGCATAGCTCGACCCCCTACTCGAGATCCGCCGGTTTTGACAACCGACAATGATTTTTTACCTATTTATTTATCTGCCCTCAGATGTCATCTTTTCGCAGTCCGGACATGCACTTTAGGGCATGCCTCCCAGGAAAGGAACCCCTAACTAACTATTCTCCCGAAGATGTTTTTACTAACCATGTAATATAACATAACTAGTTGGGCACTTGTCTCGATAAAGCACCAATGACCCCTACGCCTTTGTCTCCATGCATGCCCCGGTTTTTTCATAACCGTGAGGGTATTCGACACACTCCGGACTCTAGGGTCCCGAGGTTGAAGTGAAAAGGTCCGCAAAGACAAACGATCTACAATCCGCTAGAAGGCATTATACATGTCATTTTAAATACATCGCCAAATTGATCGCTTGTACCCTCTTCAATCCCGCTTAATGTGCTGTCTAATTTGTAGTCCCGCTGGCAATATTTAGCGCCAACTCTACTTGGCCGCATAATAAGCTCACAGGATCTCCTTCCCATCGGCCCCACAGTCCTAACCTCAGCCATGTGGTTCGATCCGCCTTTGTGTACCGCTGCCTTCACCATGGCCCAGCCTCCCTCGTCGCTTTGATGGCAGCCGATATTCCATGCACGGAAGCGCCCGAGGGAGTCCTCGACTAGGGGTGTCCGGATAGCCGGACTATCGATATCCGCCGGACTCCCTGCATCACGAAGATAGAAGATTGAAGACTCTCGCTCGTGTCCGAAGGTACTTTACTTGGCGGAAGGCAAGCTTGGCAATACGGATATGTAGATCTCCTACCATTGTAACCGACTGTAACCCTAGCCTCTCCGTGTCTATATAAACCGGAGGGCTTTAGTCCGTAGGGACACAACATTACATCTCTACAATCATACCATAGGCTAGCTTCTAGGACTTTAGCCTTGATCTCGTGGTAGATCTACTCTTGTACTACCCATATCATCAATATTAATCAAGCAGACGTAGGGTATTACCTCCATCGAGAGGGCCTGAACTCGGTAAAAACATTGTGTCCCTCGCCTCGTTACCATCCGCTTAGACGCACGCTCGGGACCCCTACCCGAGATCCGCCGGTCTTGACAATCGACATTGGTGCTTTCATTGAGAGTTCCTCCGTCGTCGCCGATAGAGCGGATGCCTCTACCCGCCTTCAAAGACGGTGTTCTCGCCGAGGGGCCTGGCCACGGGTCGCATAATCCGCTTGGTTGTTTCTTTATGATCGCCAGTCGTCTGCCGCTTCGCAATGACTTTCAAGTCGCCGAAGCAATCTTCGGTCAGCCCTAAAGCTGCCGAACGCTTAGATCCAATTGAGCTCGTCCGTTAACGAAGCTCTTGATCGCATCGCCGCCGGGAGTCGCGAACGATTACGCATCGATCGGGCTTAAACCGATCTAAAAGAGATTAACTCTCTGTGCAACCCACCACGTCAAGTGGTAGAAGAACAACTCGGCAATTGTTGCCATCGTTGAAAACAATTCGTGTCCGATTCCTGAACCTCCATGCCGGATTCTCCGGAGGATGGACCCTGATCGAGCATTGAACCTAAAATCATGCGCTCCGACTCGCTGGTCTATTTCAAAAATCAAGCTTCCAAGTTCGAAGACCTCGCCTTTGAGCCCAAAGATGGGCAGGGATCCGGATTTTATTCCACCCACCCGCCTGCATATATGCGACCTATTCTAATTCGCAAGAGCCCTCAAAAACAAGACATCATTATCGGGCCGATTCTCCCCGTTATGGACAGGATAAAGGACTGCCGAGAGGAAAACGCATCTCAATCTTCTCGCAATAACCTGACGGATGGGGGAATCTTGAACGCCATTGATCGTCGCAAGATTACGCTTTTACCGATCCGCGCCCATAGTACGAAGTATCGTATGCGATGGAAAGTTTCCGAAAACTGAAAATCAATTTGGGATAATCCGCACCAAACCGAGGGATGGCTCAATGGACCCTCAGAACTTCATAATACGGGGAGCTGTCCCAACACATAGCCTTCGAAATAAGTTGGATACTACGACAAAGTGGCCAAAGTGGCTAAGAGCTTTAGCCCGAAACCACTTCAACAATACCAAGCACGGTATCATCAGTCTTCGAGACTTTCGTGATCAAATAATATGCTAAAATGAACAATCCGCGAACTCACCAAGTCTACCAAGTAGCAACAAAGAAATCCATGGAGCGACACAGCTATCACCTTCAACGCCAGCGAGGAGCCCACATCTCAACTACCAGAGCCCCACCAAGACCGGTACTTAGTCCCATAGTGGACGGTTTTTGACCGACAAAAGTCCTCATGGACGGCGGCAGCGACTAAACCTCATTTATGAGGAAACCCTACAGAAAATGGAAATCGATTGAGCCAGATTGAGCGAAGCAGCACAACCTTCGAGGAATAATCCCTAGCCGAAGCACGCCGCACCGAAAAATCACACTCGATGTGGTGTTCGCCTCCGGACAATTACAGATCCAAGAAGTCACGCCTGTAGCCCCGCTTTGACAGCGGCTATCACGCCATATTAGGACGAGAGGCATTCAAAATTTTTCAAGCAAAACCTCATTACGGGTACATGAAGCTCAAAATGCCCGCCCCAGCTGAATAATCACCTCGCCGTGATCCGGATACAGACTCCACGCCGAAAACAAGACAGCCGCTAGCCCTCGAGGCACTATCCAAGCCTTAGCGGCAGAGGAGCTCACCGCGCCACGCCCACGGTAAACAGGGACGACGTGATACTTGATAAAGATCCAAGTCCACCTCCTTCAAACCAGCAGATGAGATAGTTAAATTTCAGGTCCACCCAACGGACCCAACAAAGACGGCTCCATCGGGCACAAATGAACCCCGGCGGACGCCAGACTGCACGAATTCCTTCGAAAATTGGGACATCTTCGCCGGCACCCTTCGGACATGCCCGAATCCTCGCAGTTGGCGTAACACAACCTAAACATCCTAAAGGATTTAAGCTACCAAACAGTTCTTCGCGATTTTCCAACCCAAAAGACAGTAATGGGAGAAGAGCTAGCTGTTATTGAAGCCGGATTCATTAGAGATATCAAACATCCGGACTGGCTAGCAAATTTGGTGATGGTACCAAAGAAAGATAAATCCTGGCGCTCTATGTCGATTTCAAAGACCTCAATAAGGCTTGCCTAAAGGATCCTTTCTCCCCGCGATCGATCAAATTATCGATGCCACAGCAGACACGATTCAAGTGCTTCCCGGATGCATACTCGCTATCATCAAATCAAGATGGCGGAAGCAGATCAAGCCGCAACGGCATTCATTACTCCATACGGGCCATTCTGCTTCAACACGATGCCCTTCGACTAAAAACGCCAAAATATATCAGCAAGATGATTCAAACATGTCCGCTACCCAGATCGGCAAAACAGTCGAGAGATACGAGACGACGAGTCGCCAAAACAAAACACGCCGAAACTTTAGTAGACGATTTGAGGCTCACATTCGACAACCTCAAAGCATATGACATTAAGCTGAACTGAAAATGTGTTTCAGCGCATCAGCCGGAAACCGCCGGGCTTCATCGATCCGTAGAGGGATTGAAGCAACCGCCAAATCCGGCTCACATTGGATATCCCAAAGGACCTCAAGCAAATACAAAATTAACAGATGCGGCAGCCTTAAGCCATTTTATCTCCTGCTTAGGAGAAAAGGCATTGCCCCTTTATCGCCTCCTAAGGCGCACTTCAACACTTCGAGTGGACGGATGCCGCCACCGCCGACTCAAGAAATAAAGGCCATATTGGCAACAACCGTCCTCGCTGCTTTACTCGTATGCAACCGATGTTGTTATACATCGCGCAACACAATTGTTGGAGCACTTGTCCTCGCCGCCGAACGAGCAAATGTATGGGCATAAATTCTCTTCAAAACCAGTGTATTATGTATCCACCGGTTAACCCCCTTGAATCCTTCATACGCGCACTATCAAAAGATAGCATATGTGTTCATGGCGCCTCTGAAGCTTCGCACTACTTTCAAGAGTGTTCGATAACAAGGCTTCAAGTACCACTCAATGACATTATAAATAACCGCGACGCAACGGGCAGGATCGCAAATGGGCCATTGAGCTCTTGCCATTCGACATAACCTACAAACCTCGACGAGCCATAAAGTCACAAGTTTTGGCTGACTTCGCCGAATGGATCAAGCCGAACTACCTAAAGAGTACGGCGATACTCCAATTGGACTATGCACTTCGACGATCCAAAATGTTGGCCGGATCTGGGTTGGTGTCGATCGACGCCCCCACCGGAGATACAGTCAAGATGTACTTCAAATAATGTACACGACTCCAACAATGCATGTCAATAAGAGGCCTTGTTACATGGTTCCGGATGGCAGCCTCCATGGGCATTCAACGCCTAGAGGTGCGCGATTCAAACCTTGCAATATCCCAAATAAATGGAGACTTTGACGCCAAGGATCCGAAAATGGCAGCATATCGTAATGCTGTCCTCAAAATGTCACTTGGTTTGAAGGACTCAATTCCATCACATAGCCCGAGATAACAACCAAGCGGCCGACATCCCGCACGATCGTGTAAACGTGATGTTGTCCCTCCAAATATCTTCCCCGAACGGCTCTTCAAGCCATCCGCATTTATGGGAAGAGGAGTCCGTAGCGACAAACCGAGAAAGCCGCACTAACCGTGATTCAGCAGCATAACGTAACACAATCCGCCCATTTACATAATGGCGGTAATCGCCACAGGATGTAACCTTTCCTGGCCTACTTACTTAGGCAGGAACTTCCGAAGACCAAAATGAGGCCCGCGCATAGTCCGGCGATCAAGGCCTACAAGGTTCATGAAGGAGAACTTTATAAGAAAAGTACTACCGAGTCCTTCAAAGGTGTATCTCCAAGAAGAAGGGCTAAACCTCCTCGCTGAAATCCATGCCGACTAGGTGGACACCACGCAGCAGCCCGGCCCTGTTGGAAAGGCATTCCGCATAAGATTTTATTGGCCGACCGCTCGGCAGATGCACAGACTTGGTCCAGACGATGCGTTGGTTGCCGCCGCTAATCGTAGCCATATGCCACCCACCGCCTCAAACCATACCCATTACCTGGCCGTCATGTCCGGGGCTTGATATGGTCGGACCCCTTAAAGGGGGGAACCCATAAGAAAAGGTACCGCTGGTCATGGTGGATAAGTTCACCAAATGGATAGAGGCCAAACCGTCAAAACGGCAGAGTCCGGACCAGTGATAGACTTTATATCGAGGTGGTACACCGCTACGAGTCCCCACACAGATCATCACGGATAACGCACTAACTTCACAGCCAAGAAGTGAAGTCATGGTGCAAAAATATGGGCATTAAGCTCGACTATGCGCCGCTTTATCACCCTCAAACCAACGGTCAAGTGGAAAGAGCAAACGGTCTAATAATGAGCGGCATTAAACCCAGCACTAGTGAGGTCACTCACTAAATCAGACACCCAATGGGTCGAGGAGCTCGACCTGCACACCGGGGCTGCGGACAACGCCTAACCGCATTCACCGGATTCACACCATTCTTATGGTATACGGCGCAGAGGCAGTCTTGCCTCGCGACATTATTCATGACTCACCTCGAGTGCACATGTATGAGAAAGAGAAGCCGAGCTAGATCGGCAGACAGCTTGGACACATTGAGGAAGAACGGACGCTATGTAAGGCTCGCTCCGCATTCTATCGCAACAGGCCTCAAGATATCAAAGGTAGAAGTACGGGCCAAGACCTACAACGCTATTAACTAGTTCTACGCCACCGGACAAGAAGAAGGACAAGCTCAAGCCCAGATGGGAAGGCCCTTCATTATTGATCAAGCATCGACCGCGGAGCGCATCGCTTCACTTAAATGCGCCGGACAACCGACTCGAGCCGAACCCATGGAACGCAGCCCGATTCGACGATTCTATGCCTAGCGCCGACTAAGAGTTCGCCCCTTCCCCGTCCAACTTTATATATATTTCGGTTGTCCTTTTTCTTTTTCTCCTTTTTAAATTAACAAATCCTTCGGGCCTATTTTCGCACTTTTTGCATACATACGAGGTGCCACTCGTGACCAGCTATTCTGGGGGCTTTTTATAGAAGCTCAACTATACGGGTTTTATACTCAACACATGTGTCATGCTTCCACATGTACCTTTTACTCGCCATTATATGCATCGATATGACTTAAGTTTTGGCCAAGCTGTTGTTCGCTCTTGTGCTTACCCCCACGCTCCCGATTGTTCGGCTAGGTGGTAAAGGAGCACCTTCGCGACAGTTACGCTGGTCACCGGATGTGTACCTCAGACCGGTGAAGCCGAAGCTACGCTCTTAAGGGAATATTCGGTCGGTGATTTAAAAGATGACTTTTACCTACCTTTCTTTTCCATCTGCCCCAGATGTTTTATCGCTCCATTGGCAGTCCTTACATGCACTTTAGGGCATGCCACCCCAAATAAAGGAACCCTTAACGAACTATTCTCCGAAGATGTTTTACTAACCATGAATATAACATAACTAGCGGGCACTTGTCCGATAAAGCACTAATGACCCCACGCCTAGTCTCCATGCATACCACGGTTATTTCATAACCACAAAGGTATTCGGACGCACTCGGACTCTCGGGTCCCGAGGTTGAAGCAAAAAGGTCGGCAACCACAAACGATCTACAATCCGCTAGAAGACATTTTTCATGTCATTTTTAAGGATAACATACATTGTCAAGTTCATTGATTGTATTCTCCTCAATCCCGCCTAACAGTCTGTCTAGCTTACATTCCTGCTAGAAATTTAGCAGCAGTTCTACCGGCTGTACACTAAACTCACAGGATCTCCTTCCCGCCGGGCCCCACCGTCCAACTCGCCATATGGTTGGGATCCGCCTCTTGTACCACGCCTTCACCATGGCCCAAGCCTCCCGGCACCTTGGCGGCAGGTCGAACCTTCCATTAAACGGAAGTGCTGCCGCACTCCTCGTAGCTTCTCAGCAAGCTTCGAGGCCCCTCAAGGGACGAGGAATGGCCATAAAGCTCTGACGACGCCACTCATTGCCCGGCCAACTCATTCAACAGCTGCAACAATTCGGAAGTTGATCACCCATTGATACGGGCATCTCCTCCGCAGATGGCCCGTGAGTATACCTACAAGACATATTATGTCAATCGCCTTGCCGAACTCCTCCTCCTAAGAGAGTTCGCCAAGCACTTACTATAGATGCTGCGACGGCCGCCGATTCTCCGAACGGAGCCGGACAGCTCGCCTCAGGCGCCTTTCAGCTTCTTCTCCTAGCTTGGCGCTGGCATCTTGAAGCTTGTTCCTTCCGCTGAACTCGTTCATCACATTTTCGCCGCTTTAGCATGGCGAGTAGCGATTGCCTCGTCCGATCTTGTTCGGCAGCACCTACAAGTGTCGTTATTAGACTCGCAAGGCGCACGCTGCACAACGCTTATATTAATTTATACAAACGTGTTACTGTGGGGTCTTCCTGCTCCTCCCGGGGCAAGTGCAGCCCCAAGTTGGGCCTTTGCAATCTTGCAGCCCCGGACAGCTGGGCATTCTTCTCTAAGAGCCTCGAAGGTCATGTGATCCTTAAATCAGTTAACATAACCAATTTAAGTCTCGGGGCTACCGTGTATACAACCATTAAAATTCCTTACCCGTATGTCTTCAACATACCGCCCGCGGCCCTAGTAAAACCATTTTGGGCAGCCCGGAGATGCGCTGCCCTCGCTTTAAAGGCATCCAATGCCTCAGGGAAAAGCACGCCTTTGAAAACTGTCTGGCGGCGCCTATGATTCATAGCGCTTCCACCTCCGACTTTGTATGATAGTTCACGGGTATCCTCCGCTGAGTAGGATCCGTTCCTGCCTTGGCGCTTGTTCTCCTCCACCGGGCGCAGGAGCCCGGCTGGTGTTGATTGAGTTGGTACACCTGTGCTCGCAGTCCGCGAAGCGCTTTTTCTTCTATAAAGATCATGAGCACTTAGAAGTTTCTCGAACATTGCTCAGAAGATCAAACGCGAAGCTATACCTTCATGGGCGACGCTTCCGCCTCGCGATGGCGCCTCTTTTTCTCCCGCTGGTCTGCCCGACCAGAAGTCGGGCCGCCGCAGGCCTGGCTCGCCGGATTGGCGCTCTCGCAAGACACCATCATTCGCGAAGGTCAATAGGCAAGGACAAGATAACGGTGTCCGAACTTCGGTCTTGGTCACCGATGCCGAACTTAGCCCGGGTAGTCCGCCAGAATGGCGTACTCAACGATCATCAACGCTTAGCTGGTGATACACCGCCGATTAGCTCCACCCCGAGGTCCGGATCCTTCGAGGCCGGACCTGTGGATCCTTCCGTCCTCGGTTGTGGAGCAGACTCACCATGTCCTCCATCCGGGCAGAGACTCTGCTACCAAGACGTAATATGAGAAGCTTAAACTTCAAAATACGGGTAAAGGCCCTTTGAGGTGTTCGCTACCCATCCTCTCGGGATTGACCATAGAAAACCCATTCACAGGTTCGACGGCGAAGTCCTCCTTCTCCCCTTGTACAGCCGACAGGTCTTCACCGATCCCCTGGTCAATCTGGCCTTTGCGTCGGCCGGTGGCATCGCCCTCCCCGCTGAAATCCCACATGGGTGGCTCAGATTGCAGCGTGCTGCACCCCCGCTTGATGCACGCTGCCATGACTCCAATCATGGTCAAGCGGAATGAGCCATTAGTCTTATTCGCCCATCAAGTAATGGACGCCTTGTCCTCCTCCAAACGGGGCTCATGGGCGCCAGCCTAAGGCATTTCTTCAAGGAGCAACATCAAACTCGGAGGCCAATCCGATCGGGTCCGCAATGAGCTGCCTACGATATAAACCACTCGAGGGCCGCCGGACGCCTTCTGGGGGTGCCTTGATAGGTATCCGTTCCAGAATGCGCCATATTTCGCCGCCCACTTGATATATGGACCGGTGAGAACGGGGCACGAGGCGTAATAGCTCTTCCACAATGCGAAATGGGGCTTGATGCCCGTGAATAGCTCAAGAAGAGCTACATAGCCCGCGATGTGCAACATGACGCGGGCGGAGGGTGGTGGAGCTGAAGTCCATAGAACTTCAGGAGTCCGCGAGGAACGGATGTATTGGAAACCCGAGCCCCTTATTAGATAAGGACTAAACACACCCGCCTCCCCTGTTAGCTTGGGGTGTCCTCCACCGCCCCTCCTCGACAGTAATCAGTCCGCCTGACCGAACCATGAAGGTCGGAGGAAGCCAGCCTCCGCTTGGAGCTTTACTAGCTCACAGCGAATAGAGCACCTCCTCCAATCCCCGGCGGGGCTGGGGAGCGCGTGAGGAAGAGCCGCTGACGATCCATGGTGGAATGGATTTCAGTGGTCGAGGCGCTCGATGGAGTATACGGAGGAGGATGGGCGGTTTGATCTGGATCCCTGCCCCTTTAATAGGCAAAGACCCGCATAAACCGAGGGGTAAAATGTAAAGACTCTCGCTGTTCATTCTGTGGCGACGCGTGGAAGAGGGCCACACTTTCATGAGAAGCCAAGAAGCACAGATTCGAGGTGCAGCCGACACCTGCTCGGCAAGAACATGGAATTCAAGGAGAACCCACCTTGCAACGCCAAGACTACAAGCACGCTGAACTTATCGCCATTGAAGCCTGGTTCGGGGCTACCGAGGGAGTCCCTCGACTAGGGGTGTCCGGATAGCCGACTATCGACATCCGCCGATTCTGCATCACGAAGATAGAAGATTGAAGACCTGCTCGTGTCCCGAAGGTACTTTACTTGGTGTGAAGGCAAGCTTGGCAATACGGATATGTAGATCTCCTACCATTGTAACCGACTCAGGTAACTCCTAGCCTCTCCTAAGGTTATATAAACCGGAGGGCTTTAGTCCGAGGACACAACATTACATCTCTACAATCATACCATAGGCTAGCTTCTAGGTTTAGCCTCCTTGATCTCGAGGTAGATCTACTCTTGTACTACCCATATCATCAATATTAATCAAGCAGGACGAGGGTATTACCTCCATCGAGAGGGCCTGAACCCGGGTAAAACATTGTGTCCTCGCCTGCCTCGCTACCATCCGCCTAGATGCACATGAAAGTGCAACTAATCCCGGGTGGTTTTGGTAATTAATAACAACATATATATCATTGAACTAATAGTTTCTTGAGAACATTTCAGAAAGTTCAAGGATATGGGTATGGCAATGACTCAAGAAGTGGACCCTCAAAATGCTAAGGAAAACATTGGCAAAAGCTCAAGACTCATTTTTGGTTTAGTGATCCAAGATCACATTGAGTCCATAGGAAAGCCAATACTATTAAAAGGGATGAGGTTATGATGATGATCTGTTGCTCAAAGTGCTTAGTGATTTATCTCCCAAACTATCAGCAATCTTTCATTCCAACATATACTCATAAGTAATCTCGGTCCCACCGATTCCATAAACTCACCACACCGAGATGAACCACCTCAGCCATATACCCAAACCCTAGTAATTTCGGATTTTCCGATTCCAAACTCGGTCTCACCGAAACTAGTGTTGCCAAGCTTCAGAATCTTTCAGATCAAATCGGTGTCACCGAGATGATAAAGTCGGTCCCACCGAGATTGGCAAACCCTAGTCTTTGGAAGAATCGACTAACCGAGATTGTATTTTCGTCCCACCGAAAATCCCAACGCTCACAAGATTTGAACTTTCGGTCTCACCGAGTTGTCAACTTCGGTCCGACCGAGATTGGTCAAATGTGTGTAACGGTTGGATTTTGTGGAGGCTATAAATACCCTCCACCTCCTCTTCATTCGTGGAGAGAGCCATCGAAAGAACTACCACTCCTACCTTACATTTCGAGAAGAAAACTACCTACCCTTGTGTTGAGATCAAGTTGCTCCACTCCCACCATATGAAACTTGATTTCTAGCCTTCCCAAGTTGCTTTCCACTCAATCCTTTCTTCCACCACAGCCAAATCAGTGAGGAGAGTTGAGTGTTGGGGAGATTATCATTTGAAGCACAAGAGCAAGGAGTTCATCATCACCAACACCATCTATTACCTTTTGGAGGGTGGTGCCTCCTAGATTGGTTAGGTGTCGCTGGGAGCCTCCACAAGATGTGGAGTTGAACCAAGAAGTTTGTAAGGGCAAGGAGATCGCTTACTGTGAAGATCTACCCCGAGTAAGGCTAGTCCTCCGTGGGCGATGCCATGATGGCATAGACAAGGTTGCTTCTTCGTGGACCCTTCGTGGGTGGAGCCTCCGTGGACTCTCGCAGCTGCTACCTCCGTGGGTTGAAGTCTCCATCAACGTGGATTGACGATAGCACCACCTATCGGAACCACGAGAAAAATCTCCGTGTTCCAAATTGCGCTTGCTCTTCTCCACCTCTCCTTTACTACATGTGCAATTTACTTTCCGCTGCCATTACTCTAGAATTGCATGTGTAGGGTGATACTTGACTTGATCATCATTGTGAACTTGCTAAAAACTTGTCCTAATCAAAAGGCTAAACTTTTAAATTGTCAAGTAGTCTAATCACCCCCTCTAGACATACTTTCGATCCTACAAGTGGTATCGAGCTTTGGTCTCCATTGGATTGGTTTCATTGCATTGACTCCATAAGCTTGGTTTCACAACCTAGGAGAGTATGGCATCTAGTGAGGGTAATTTTCAGAGAGGTCCTTACTTTGATGGTTCAAATTTTGCTAGTTGGAAGCATAAAATGAAAATGCATATTCTTGACATAACCCCGCCGATGGGGCATTATTTGTGTTGGCTTGCAAGGTGAGTTCTTCGAGGAAGGAAAAGTTCCGGATCGTGAAGCTACAGCGGATGAGTTGCGGATGTTGCAAAACAATGCTCAAGCTTGTGACATTCTCTTCAATGCTTTGTGTCCCGAGGAGTTCAACAAGATCAGCCGTCTTGAGAATGCAAAAGAGATTTGGGATACTTTGGTCGAAATGCACGAAGGTACCGAGTCCGTGAAGGAATCAAAGCTAGATGTTCTTCAAGGTCAACTTGACAAGTTCAAGATGAAGGAAGGTGAAGGAGTCGCTGAAATGTACTCTAGGCTTGCTCTCATCACAAATGAGATTGCCGGCTTAGGAAGCGAAGAAATGACCGACCGATTCATCATCAAGAAGATTCTCGAGCTTTGATGGAAAGTATGACACCGTGCACTTTGATCCAAATGATGCCAAACTACAAGAATCTCAAGCCTACCAAGTCATTGGAAGAATTGTTGCTCATGAGATGACACTTAAAGATAAGGAAGAGCTTCACAACAAGTCAAGTGGTGCTTACAAAGCTACAGCTTGAAGCTCCCACAACCTCAAGTGACAAGCTAGTTTCCAATGAAGAGATAAGCCTAATGGTGAAGAACTTCAACAAATTCTACAAGAGTAGAAGCAAGGAAAGAAGCTCAAAGTCTAGATCATATGATGAAAAGAGATCTTCTAGTCGTGATCGAATCGCTATAATTGTGGAAGACCCGACACTACTCAAATGAGTGTTCGACTTCACAAGAGAAGAGAAGAATCTCCAAGAAGAAGAAGCTCAAGAGAAGAGTCACCTCGAAAGAGAGAAGGAGTAGAGATGATCGTTATGAACGAAGATCCTCTCGAGAAGCAAGGATTCGGAAAGGAAAGACAAGTCATCAAGGAGCTACACAAGAAGAAAACATCAAGCTCATGTTGGTGAATGGGTCTCCGCCCGACTCGGCAATCACTCCAAAGAAGCTATCACTCCAACTCCGAATACACCAAGATGAAGGTGTTGCCGGTCTTGTTTCGTATCCTCCAACTCCAACTCCTATGACTTGTTTGATTCACCAAATGAGGGAATTGGAAGATGCTTCATGGCTAAAGGCCCCAAGGTATCACACCCTGAATTCATTGACTTTGATAGTGATGAGGATGACTTGCTTGGTGAAGATGAGCTTTACATGACAAATCTAGTGAGCTTAGTAATGATGAACATGCTAGTAGTCTTTATAGTCGAGAAGAGTCGAATGACAATGCTATGAAGGAGATTGAGCGCCTAACTAAAGAACTAAACACTCTTAAGTTAGCTCATGAAACAACTCAAGAAGATCATAGAGAGCTCCTAAGATCTCATGAGAAGCTACGCTCGAGAAGCTCAATCTAGAGCAAGAACATGAGTTTCTAAAAGCTATCAATGACGATCTTCAAAGAAGAGTTCTTCATATCTTGCCAAACGACTTCTCTTGTCTAATTTCTTGCCACCTATTAAAACTAAGCATGACAAGCATAAGAAAAATTCTTCATCTAAAAGCAACATAATTGGTTCTAGTAATTCTCTTGATTCCACTAACAATGTTTCAAGCCAAGTTTCACTTGAGCAAGAAAATAGTTTATTGAAAGGGATTATAGAGAAAGGTGTCTACAAGAGCCTTGCCGAAGCAAGAACTTTGAGGAAATTGTTCGCAAGCAAGGAAGGCACCGAAGAATCAAGGAATTGGTTTTGAGCGAAAGTTCAACGCCGAGGGTGTTGAATGGGAAGAAGGTCAATATCCCACTCCAAAGTTTGTTTCTCAAAAGGAGAAGTATGATCCTACTTCTTCCAATGTGGAACAAGCTCAAGATGACCTTCCACCACAAGACCACAAGCTAAAAGGCAAGGACAAGCTTCAAGAGGAGATTGATGCATTTATTGAAGCACCCAAGGCCATGGTCAAGTGGGTTCCCAAGGAAACTTCAAGTTCTACTTCACAAGCTCAACTACTACCCCAAGGATTCCCATCAAGATGATGTGGATCCCAAGAAGAAGAACTAGAGAGTTCTTGAGGGTGACTCCGCCAACATACTTCACTCACATTCATTTTGGCAAGAACTTGTGCAATCAACTTCCACATCTTGCACTAGTTCATGGAGTCACAAACCCTCTTGTTGGTAAGTCAAGGGACAAGGTAATCATTGCTTTCATGGACATCATCTATTGTGTACTTCAATCTATGTCCATGGATATCCTTGTTTGTTCCTTGTGGGACTAACCCATGTAGGTATTGAAAGTGCCCAATCCAAAGGATTGCTCCCAACTCTTGATGATCTTCATCAACATTGAGCATCCACATCTTCAACATCTACATGAAGTCTTCTACGACAACCCAAGGTTAGTTTGACCCTTTAAAAGGGTTCTCACATCAAGGGGAGCTTTGCTCTAAAGAATTGAGCTAAAGCATCTTCAAATGATGTGAACACATTAATGCTTTTATGTAAAAGTGGTAACCCCACTTGTGCTTAAACGATGAGTATGACCTATGATCAAATGTTCTCATTTGACTCCTAAGTCAATATACTCATATATAGATGACCTAGTCATCGCCAAATTGTGTGATAGTAGCTAGTGTTTTGTTTGTGCATGTTTGACACATATTTCATTTGCTATCTTATTGTGTGAGCATGTTGATGCATAATTTTATCCATTCGAGGACATCCATTTGTTGCTTTGGTCTTTTGGATTTTTCTTTTTGACCAAATGGATGGACAAGAATGCCTAAGTTCCTCCCCTAGCTATCTATGCTTTCTTGTCTCAAACTCTATTCATGCTTATATCACAAACTTTGACAAGTATTTTTCGACAGCATCGAGTGAGGAGCACTCGAGCCACCGATCCGCAAAAGCTTAAATTCCAAAACCTTCTAAGTATTTTCGGTCAAACCAATATACTCAAATCGATGCATCAAATCACTTGATTGATCTAGGTTTTCACCTCGTGAAACCGAAGGTGTAATTTCGCGTGACCAAGTGAGTAATCGCTAGAAGTTAACCATCTTGGTGCCACCGAAGTTTTCCAACTCGGTCCCACCGACACCGAAGGGTATATATACCGAGGGCAGCGCTGCTGATTCTTTTCTTCAAAACGCCTCGCCTCAAACCTTTGCCGCTGCCGCCGGGGTCTCCGGATCGCCTCCGTTGCCGCCTCGCGGCGCGCCGAGGTCTCCGCCGCCAACGGTCAATCTCACCACACCACAGCCAGCCAGAGAAACTCCACCAAGTTAGGGTGAGTTTCATCCTCTCGTGTTTCAACCTCCGATTCAATGCACGATAGGTTTGCCTAGCTTCTTGCCACGCTTGAGATCTTCCTATCCAGCAGATTAGTTCTTAGAACGAAATTCGAGTAAAAGTTTTAGGTTAGGTTTCCACGAACACATCTCGTGTGACCGATTCTACATTCTCGATCGACCGACGGCCTCCGCCATTGATCAGACTTTTCGTCCAACCGAAGTTGTAAATCGGTAAGACCAAATGAGGATTTAGTGAAACCCTAGTGTTCTCGGTTAGACTGAAACCCATTTCGTCCAACCGAAAGTGGTGTGAATGGTTCTGTTTAGACACTTCGATTCACCAATTTTAGACTCGGTCGACCAAATGCATTCTGTGAAAACCTAAAACTGAAATTTGAACTCATTCTTTTGCAAAATCTTCGCAGCTTGTGATAACTCTTCTATTCTGCCTATACCTTATCTATTCACAGTTGTCACCATGTCGATGCAAGTGACAGCCGTAACAGGTCCGAATCACCAAGCTGAGATTCCAGAGGCAGCACTAGTCCCGGCCAGCAGCTTTTCCGATGATGGTGAGAGGAGCACACTAAGTGGTTTGCCTCCGCCGCCACCAGGCCGTGAAGAAGAGAAATTCTGATGAAGAGGATTCTGACTTTGTTGCTGAGGAAGAGATCACATCTAAGCCTAAGAGGAAAGTGGTTGCCAAAGAGCATCAAGGGCAACAAACCAAGAAAGGCACCAGCAAGGTGAAGAAGTCCACAGTTGCTAAGAAGTTGAGCATGGAAGAAGAAACCTCGAGCAAGGTGAAGAAAACTTCCAAGAGGAAGAGGATTGTGCATGATGAAGCAGATGATGATTCTGATGAGGAAGCACCCCAGCCTCCTCAGAAGCCTAAGTTGATGGGAGATGCCATCAGGGCAGGAGCACCTACAAAGACTAAGCCATCAGTTTCCAGCAAAGGCAGCTCAAGCCAAGCCTCACGCCAAGCCCAAGAAAACAAGTGAGAAACATTCCCGCTTCAGAGAAGAAGAAGGACAATGTGCCACCAATGAGTCGATGATGAGGCACATGTGTTGTCAAAACTCGCATGTAAACCGCCACCACAATGATGCTCATCCTCGAGCTGAAAACATGAAGGAAAGAAAGGACAAAGGTCTCAGCTATGGAGACAAGCTGATCCATATGCCACCAGAGAAGGAGAGCTGTTGACCCAAGGTTCCACACCGAGAGCAACAAGATTTCTATGAGATGCTGCTATGGACAAGAAGCCCATTGTTGCCGACACTAGATATGTTGACCGGGAATACATCGACAAAGGAAGAGCACAGAGACTACTTCCCACATGTGCATGAGAGCTTCACCGCATGTGGAGTTGCTGAGTTCGCTGGTCGAAACCGACAAAGATGGAATGATGAGATGATCATGCAGTTCTATGCCACAGCACACTTCTATCCAGATGGCAGAATTGTATGGATGACTGAAGGCCAGAGATTCTCTTCAACTGTTGAAGAGTGGGCTGCACTGCTGAATGCTCCAAAGGCAAAGAGATGATGATGTGGATGTCTATGGAATTCCCAAGAAAACCATGAGTCTATGAAGAACATGTACAATGAGGTACCACTAAGGATGTTGAGATATGGAAGCTCGGCTCAAGTATCATCTTCAGGCAGGTCTCCCAACCACAAACACAATTCTGAGGCATACCTTGATGCCCAAGTCTGGAGATCATCGCATGATAAGAGGCTATTCTATCAACATGCTGCATATTCTAGATCAGAAGGCACCTTTCAAGGTGATGGACCTGATAGTTGAGACTATCAAGAGGACTGCAGCAGACCAGAAGAGGTCATGTGGGTTTGCCCCGCACATTCAGATGCTCATCAATGCCAAGTTTGGCACGGGCACCTACTTGTTGGATAGACCCCACTTGCCACTGCAGCCTGAACATGAGGACAATGAAGTTGTGATGACCGAGGATGATCCCACATCTGCTGAAGGTCAAGCTAAGTCCGGTGCCAAACAAGCTAAAGCTGAGAAGGAAGCAGCAAAGCAGCAGCTAAACCCAAGAGCGTTGGAGAGCAGCTCCTGAAGCTACCTGAGGATTGAACTACGCCTGCCAGATAGTGCAGTCTCAGAGAGTCTTGAGAGGATAGTTGAAGACAAGTTCCATGCTCGATGTCAAGTCGATCAAGTGCAAGTCACCGCACAACAAGCTTGAGGCAGATATCGAGGAAGCCAAGAGGGAGAAGGCAGAGCTCATGAAGGAGATGCAGGATGACCTTGTCCAGATGACTATGAGCAGCCTGCTCCGTCCCCACAAAGCCCAGATCAGCTGCTATTCCAAAGGATGCACCCTGTGCTACAAAGATCAAGACCTCCCACAGCTCCATCTGGCCCAGCCCAGCCCAAAGGTCCACTCCTCCAGCCCACAGACTTCAGCAGTAAGCCTTTGCAGATGCAGCTATCTCCACTCCATCAACCTGCATAGAGCCGCCAGCAGAGTCCCTAGTGACGCTTAGCTCTATACCTTTCAAACTTTTTGGTAACTTGTTGCCAAAGGGGGAGAAATTGTATAGATCATAGGACTTCGAGAGAGAGAGAGTGCTTGCTTTTGCTCTTTCATTTGTGGTTTCTTTGAGATACTTTTGAGTTCTTCGAGACATTCCGTGTGTTTGATACTACGTTTGCTCTACTTTGATGAGTGCTTGATCATACCATGCCTTAATGCGTGCTTAATGCTTATCATATGCTATTCATATCTTGTATGATCATTTACTCATGTCTTGGTGATTGGGTGCATGCTATTCATTCTTATCATTTTGTGCGCTCCACCAAGATGTATGTGACATGGAAGAGTGATCCATGATCCTAATCGATTGTGCATTTGCATTCAAACGCAAATCTTAAATAATGCACAAATTTAGGGGGAGCTCTTGCTTATCACATACTTCTCAAAGCGGTGATATTATTCATTGATTATATCATTTGTCGGTTTTGATCTATATGTTGTCATCAATTACCAAAAGGGGAGATTGAAAGTGCAACTAATCCCGGGTGGTTTTGGTAATTAATAACAACATATATATCATTGAACTAATAGTTTCTTGAGAACATTTCGTAAAGTTCAAGGATATGGGTATGGCAATGACTCAAGAAGTGGACCCTCAAAATGCTAAGGAAAACATTGGCAAAAGCTCAAGACTCCATTTTTGGTTTAGTGATCCAAGATCACATTGAGTCCATAGGAAAGCCAATACTATTAAAAGGGATGAGGTTATGATGATGATCCGTTGCTCAAAGTGCTTAGTGATTTATCTCCCAAACTATCGCAATCTTTCATTCCAACATATACTCATAAGTAATCTCGGTCCCACCGATTCCATAAACTCACCACACCGAGATGAACCACCTCAGCCATATACCCAAACCCTAGTAATTTCGGATTTTCCGATTCCAAACTCGGTCTCACCGAAACTAGTGTTGCCAAGCTTCTGTAACCTTCTGTAATCATATCGGTGTCACCGAGATGATAAAGTCGGTCCCACCGAGATTGGCAAACCCTAGTCTTTGGAAGAATCGGACTAACCGAGATTGTATTTTCGTCCCACCGAAAATCCCAACGCTCACAAGATTTGAACTTTCGGTCTCACCGAGTTGTCAACTTCGTCCGACCGAGATTGGTCAAATGTGTGTAACGGTTGAATTTTGTGTGGAGGCTATAAATACCCTCCACCTCCTCTTCATTCGTGGAGAGAGCCATCGAAAGAACTACCACTCCTACCTTACATTTCTCGAGAAGAAAACTACCTACCCTTGTGTTGAGATCAAGTTGCTCCACTCCCACCATATGAAACTTGATTTCTAGCCTTCCCAAGTTGCTTTCCACTCAATCCTTTCTTCCACCACAGCCAAATCAGTGAGGAGAGTTGAGTGTTGGGGAGATTATCATTTGAAGCACAAGAGCAAGGAGTTCATCATCACCAACACCATCTATTACCTTTTGGAGGGTGGTGCCTCCTAGATTGGTTAGGTGTCGCTGGGAGCCTCCACAAGATGTGGAGTTGAACCAAGAAGTTTGTAAGGGCAAGGAGATCGCTTACTTCGTGAAGATCTACCCCAGTAAGGCTAGTCCTCCGTATGGACGATGCCATGATGGCATAGACAAGGTTGCTTCTTCGTGGACCCTTCGTGGGTGGAGCCTCCGTGGACTCTCGCAGCTGCTATTCTCCGTGGGTTGAAGTCTCCATCAACGTGATTGACGATAGCACCACCTATCGGAACCACGAGAAAAATCTCTCCGTGTTCCAAATTGCGCTTGCTTTTCTCCACCTCTCCCTTTACTACATGTGCAATTTACTTTCCGCTGCCATTACTCTAGAATTGCATGTGTAGGGTGATACTTGACTTGATCATCATTGTGAACTTGCTAAAACTTGTCCTAATCAAAAGGCTAAACTTTTAAATTGTCAAGTAGTCTAATCACCCCCTCTAGACATACTTTTGATCCTACAAAGGTTGGCATCTTGGAGTTTGTTCCTCTCCGCCAGCACCTCATAAGCACCTTCTCGCCGCCTTTAGTTGGCGAGCAGATGTTGCTTGTCCGGATCTAGTCCGCGCCTCACCGCAAAAATTATTGTCGACTTATATGCACGCCAGACGCCATAAAACCTTTTTGAAATATGTGTTACCAGATGTGTCTCCTCCTCAAGGGCTAGTGCGGCCTCAAGTTGGGCCTTGCACTCTTGAAGCCCCGGACAATTGAGTATTCTTCTCTCAGAAGATCCTGCATATCAAATGATTCTAAATCAGTTATTCTAACTACTTTGAGTCTCTGGGCTACCGCATATACAACTATCAAAATTCCTTACCCGTATGTCTTTCACATACCGCCCGTGGCTCGTTAAACCATCTTGAGCGGCACGGAGGTGCGGGTTCCCGATTAAAGGGATTCAACGCCTTTGAGAGAAACACGCACACGAAGAACTGTCCGCCGACGCCTATGATTCATGGTGCTTTCACTCGCATCAGTGGCGGACAGCCTGCCGGCATCCTCCATTAGAGGAGTATCCGCCATGCCTGGCCGCCGCCCACCAGTGTGTGGAGCCTGGTTGGCGAGGCTTGTTGGCAACCTCCCGCACAGTCCCGCGAGCGCCTTTTCTCCCGAAAAGTCATGAGCATTAATACACCTCCTGTGAATCTTTTTCCTTAACAACGGTGGCGCATATACCCTTGTAGTGACGCTTCATTCGCACCGCACTTCTTCCGCCGCTGGGCCGAATCGACCTTGTCGGGTCAGCCACCGCGGGTTCGGCTTCCCGCCTTGAAGGAACCTCCTGCAAGACATCGTTGGTATACGGTGGTCAGAAATAAGCAAGGATGAAGTAATGGTGTCAGACTCCGGTCATAGTTACCGGGAAGCCGAGATAAACCGTAGTCACCGTAATGGCTACTCAGAGCACCGTCCATGCTAAGTTGGTGGAACACCCCGCCAATTAGCTCCACCTTTATGTCCGGATCCTCTTCGAGGCCGGATCAAGGATCTTTCCGGTCCTCGGTTGTGGAGTCGGGCCATGTGATGCCCTCCACATCCCGGGCGCAGCCTCGTATTAAAATTATAAAGTAAGACACTTAACTTTGAAATCACAGATCGGATAGATAAAACGTTCGCTTACCCATCTCCGAGGGTTATTCATGGAGAATCCGTTCAAAGGGTTCGTTTGGAGGAAGTCCTCCTTCTCCCCCTTGTACAGGCCGGACAGGATCTTCACCAGATCTGCGGCCGATCTCGGCCCCTTGCGGCCATGACGGGTGGTGAGGGAGTCCTGGACTAGGGGGTGTCCGGATAGCCGGACTATCGATATCCGCCGGACTCCCAGACTACGAAGATAGAAGATTGAAGACTCCGGCTCGTGTCCGGAAGGTACTTTACTTGGCGTGGAAGGCAAGCTTGGCAATACGGATATGTAGATCTCCTACCATTGTAACCGACTCAGGTAACCCTAGCCTCTCCGGTGTCTATATAAACCGGAGGGCTTTAGTCCGTAGGACACAACATTACATCTCAACAATCATACCATAGGCTAGCTTCTAGGTTTAGCCTCATCGATATCGTGGTAGATCTACTCTTGTACTACCCATATCATCAATATTAATCAAGCAGACGAGGGTATTACCTCCATCGAGAGGGCCCGAACCTAGGTAAAACATTGTGTCCTCGCCTCCTGTTACCATCCGCCTAGACGCACAGCTCGGACCCCTACCCGAGATCCGCCGGTTTTGACAATCGACATTGGTGCTTTCATTGAGAGTTCCTCCGTCGTCGCCGATAGAGCGGATGCCTCTACCCGCCTTCAAAGACGGTGTTCTTGCCGAGGGGCCTTTGGCCGCCGGTCGATAATCCGCTTGGCGGTTTTATGACCGCCGTCCGCCGCCGCTTCGCAATGACTTCTCAAGTCGTCGAAAAGCAATCTTCGGTCAGCCCTAAAGCTGCCGAATAGTTAGACCCAATCGAGCTCGCGCTCGTTAACGAAGCTCTTGATCGTGATCGCCGCCTCGAGTCACAACGACTACGATCGATCGGGCTTAAAACCGATCCGAGAGAGATTAACTTCCCTGTGCAACCCACCACATCAAGTGGTAGAAGAACAACTCGCAATTGCTGCCACTATTGAAAACAATCCATGTCCGATTCCTCAACCTCCATGCTGGATTCCCGCGAGGGATGGACCCTTATCGAGCATTGAACCTAAAATCATGCGCCGCCCGACTCGCTGGTCTATTTCAAAGAAATCAAGCTTCCAAGTTCGAAGACCTCGCCTTTGAGCCCAAAGATGGGCAGGGATCCGGATTTTATTCCACCCACCCGCCTGCATATGCGCGACTCTATTCTAATTCGCAAGAGCCCTCGTAAACAAGACATCATTATCGGGCCGATTCTCCCGGTTATGGACAGATAAAGGACCGCCGAGAGGAAAACGCAATCTCAATCTTCTCGCAATAATCGCACGGACAGGGAATCCTGAACGCCATTGATCGTCGCAAGATTACGCTGCTTTACCGATCTCGGGCCCATAGTACGAAAGTATCGGCGATGGAAAGTTTCCGAAAACTGAAAATAAATTTTGGGATAATCCGCACCAAACCCAGTCCAGGTAAAAGGGCGCCCCACAATCAGGCCCCAAATGCAAAAACCAAAAAGCAAAACCCAGAAGGGAAACGGAACTGCATCGAGGGATGGCTCAATGGACCTCAGAACTTCATAATACGGGGAGCTGTCCCAACACATAGCCTTCGAGCATGTTGGATACTACGGCAGTGGCCAAAAGTGGCGAAGAGCTTCTAGCTCCGGAAACCACTCCAACAATACCAGCACGGTATCAACAGTTCTTTCGAGACTTTCGTGATCAAATAATATGCGAAAACGAACAATCCGAAACTCGCCAAGTCTACCAAGTAGCAACAAAGAATCCATGGAGCGACACAGCTATCACCTTCAGCGCCAGCGACGAGCCCACATCTCGAACTACTCAGAGCCCCACCAAGACCGGTACTTAGTCCCATAGTGGACGGCTTTCGACCGACAAAAGTCCTCATGGATAAGGGGCAGCGACTAAACCTCATTTATGAGGAAACCTCATGAAAATGGAAATAGATTGTAGCCGATTGAGCGAAGCAAAGACAACCTTCAGAGGAATAATCCTTAGTCGGAAGCACGCTGCACCGAAAAATCACACTCGATGTGGTGTTCGCCTCCGGAAAATTACAGATCCGGAAGTCACGCCTGTAGCCCTGCTCGCAGCGCTATCACGCCATATTAGGACGAGAGGCATTCACAATTTTTCAAGCAATACCTCATTACGGGTACATGAAGCTCAAAATGCCCGCCCCGGCGGAATAATCACTCGCCGCTGATCCGGATACAGCACTGCTACCGAAAACAAGACAGCCAAAGGCTTAGCCCTCGAGGCACTATCCAAGCCTTAGCAGCAGAGAGCTCACCACGCCACGCCCACGGTAAACAGTGGACGACGGATACTTGATAAAAGATCCAAGTCCACCTCCTTCAAACCAGCAGATGAGATAGTTAAATTTCAGGTCCACCCAACGGACCCAACAAAGACGGCTCCATCGGGCACAAATGAACCTCGGCGGACGCCAGATCGCGAATTCCTTCGGGAAAATTGGGACATCTTCGCCGGCACCCTTCGACATGCCCGAATCCTCGCAGGTTGGCAAAACACAGCCTAAACATCCTAAAAGGATTTAAGCCACCAAACAGTTTTCGACGATTTTCCGAACCCAAAAGACAGCAATGGGAGAAGAGCTAGCTGTTATTGGAAGCCGGATTCATTAGAGATATCAAACATCCGGACTGGCTAGCAAATTTGGTGATGGTACCAAAGAAAGATAAATCCTAGCGCCTCGCGGTTTCACTTCAAAGACCTCAATAAGGCTTGCCCAAAGGATCCTTTCTCTCCCCGATCGATCAAATTATCGATGCCACAAAGAGGACACGATTCGCTGTGCTTCCCGGATGCATACCGCTATCATCAAATCAAGATGGCGGAAGCAGATCGTCTGCAACGGCATTCATTACTCCATACGGGCCATTCTCGCTTCAACACGATGCCCTTCGACTCAAAAACGCCGCGCAATATATCAGCGCATGATTCAAACATGTCCGCTACCCAGATCGGCAAAACAGTCGAGGCATACGAGACGATGTAGTCACAAAAACAAAACACGCCGAAGCTTTAGTAGACGATTTGAGGCTCACATTCGACAACCTCAGAGCATATGACATTGCTGAGTCCGAAAATGTGTTTTCGGCGTACCAGCCGGAAACCTGGGCTTCATCAGATCCGTAGAGGATTGAAGCAAATCAGCCAAAATCCGGCTCACACAGCTTGGATATCCCAAAGGACCTCAAGCAAATACAAAATTAACAGGATGCGTGGCAGCCTTAAGCCGCTTTTAGAGAAAAGGCGTTGCCTCTTTATCGCCTCCTAAGGCGCACTGCACACTTCGAGTGGACGGATGCCGCCACCGCCGACTCAAGAAATAAAGGCCATATTGGCAACAACCGTCATGGCTGCGCCCACTGTATGCTAACCGACAGTTGTTATACATCGCGCAACACACTGTTGTGAGCGCTTGTCCTCGCTTTAACGAGCAAATGTATGGGCATAAATTCTCTTCAAAACCAGTGTATTATGTATCCACCGTGTTAACCCCCGAAATCCTCTACCCGCACTATCAAAAGCTGCTACCCGCACTATCAAAAGATAGCATATGCGGTGTCTATGGTGTCTCGTAAGCTTCGGCACTACTTTCAAGAGTGTTCGATAACGCAGCCGAATACGAGGCCTTGTTACATGGTCTCCGGATGGCAGCCTCCATGGGCATTCAACGCCTAGAGGTGCGCGGGGATTCAAACCTTGCAATATCCCAAATAAATGGAGACTTTGACGCCAAGGATCCGAAAATGGCACCATATCGTAATGCTGTCCCGAAAATGTCACCGCTTTGAAGGACTCAATTCCATCACATAGCCCGAGATAACAACCAAGCGCCGACATCCCGCACGATCGGTGCGTAAACGTGATGTTGTCCCTCCAAATATCTTTCCCGAACGGCTCTTCAAGCCATCCGCATTATGGGAAGAGGAGTCCGATAGCGACAAACCGGAGAAAGCCGCACTAACCGGTGATTCAGCAGATAACGAATACAATCCGCCCACGACATAATGGCGGTAATCGCCACAGGATGTAACCTTCCGGCCTACTTACTTAGGCAGAACTTCCCAAGACCAAAATGAGGCCCGCTGCATAGTCCGCGATCAAGGCCTACAAGGTTCATGAAGGAGAACTTTATAAGAAAAGTACTACCGAGTCCTTCAAAGGTGTATCTCCAAGAAGAAGGGCGAGACCTCCCGCTGAAATCCATGCCGGACTAGGTGGACACCACGCAGCAGCCCGGGCCCTGGTTGGAAAGGCATTCCGTACAAGATTTTATTGGCCGACGGCTCGGGCAGATGCACAGGACTTGGTCCAGCGATGCGTTGGTTGCCAGCTCTTCGCTAATCAGAGCCATATGCCACCCACCACCCTCAAAACCATACCCATTACCTGGCCGTTCACGGTCTGGGGGCTTGACATGGTCGGACCCCATAAAGGGGGAACCCATAAGAAAAGGTACCTGTTGGTCATGGTGGATAAGTTCGCCAAATGGATAGAGGCCAAACCGGTCAAAACGGCGGAGTTCGGACTAGTGATAGACTTTATATCGGAGGTGGTACACCGTTACGGAGTCCCCCACAGCATCACCACGGATAACGGCACGAACTTCACAGCCGATGAAGTGAAGTCATGGTGCAAAATATGGGCATTAAGCTCGACTATGCGTCAGTCTATCACCCTCAAACCAACGGTCAAGTGGAAAGAGCAAACGGTCTAATAATGAGCGGCATTAAACCCAGACTAGTGAGGTCACTCACTAAATCAGACACCCAATGGGTCGAGGAGCTCGACCAGACTGGGGCTGCGGACAACGCCAACCGCACTCACCGGATTCACACCATTCTTATGGTATACGGCGCAGAGGCAGTCTTGCCTCTGCGACATTATTCATGACTCACCTCGAAAGCGCATGTATGAGGAAAGAGAAGCCGAGCTAGATCGCAGGACAGCTTGGACACACCGAGGAAGAACGGACGCTAGAAGGCTCGCTCCGATTCTATCAGCAACATGCCCAAGATATCAAAGCAGAAGCACGGGCCAAAACCTACAACGCTGGCTTAACTAGTTCTACGCCGGACAAGAAGAAGGACAAGCTCAAGCCCAGATGGGAAGGCCCTTCATTATTGATCAAGTACTCGATCGAGCGGGCGCATCGCTCACTTAAATGCGCTTGACAACCGCCTCGAGCCGAACCCATGGAACGCAGCCCGACTCCGATTTATTCTATGCCTAGCGCCGACTAAGAGTTCGTCCCTTCCCCGCCCAACTTTATATATATTTCGCTGTCCTTTTTTCTTTTTTTTCTCCTTTTTAAAATTAACAAATCCCTTCGGGGCCTATTTTCGCATTTTTTGCATACATACGATGTGCCACTCGCACTCGTTATTCCTGGGGGCTTCTTTTATAGAAGCTCAACTATACGGGTTTTATACCCAACACATGTGTCATGCTTCCACATGTACCTTTTACTCGCCATTATATGCATCGATATGACTTAAGTTTTGGCCAAGCTGGGTTGCCTGGCTCCTGTGCTTACCCCTACGTTCCCGATTGTTTGTCTAGGTGGTAAAGGGAGCACCTCTGTGATTGTTACTGCCGGGTCAGCCGGATGTGTACCTCAGACTGGGTGAAGCCGAAAGCTAGCGTTCTTAAGGGAATATTCGGTCGGTGATTTAAAAGATGAATTTTTACCTACCTTTCTTTTCCATCTGCCCCAAGATGTTTTACTGCTCCATTGGCAGTCCGGACATGCACTTTAGGGCATGCCACCCCAGCGAAAGGAACCCTTAACGGAACTATTCTCTCTGGAAGATGTTTCTTACTAACCATGTAATATAACATAACTAGTTGGGCACTTGTCTGGATAAAGCCCTATGACCCCTACGCCTAGTCTCCATGCATACCACGGTTATTTCTTAACCACAAAGGTATTCAGACGCACTCGACTCTCGGTCCCGAGGTTGAAGCTTAAAAGGTCGGTGTCGTGTCAAACCGCGGATCTCGGTAGGGGGTCCCGAACTGTGCTTCTAGGCGGATGGTAACAGGAGACGAGGGACACAATGTTTTTACCTGTGTTCAGCCCTCTCGATGGAGGTAATACCTTCACGCCCCGCTTGATTAATATTGATGATATGGGTAGTACAAGAGTAGATCTACCACGAGATCAATGAGGCTAAACCCTAAAAGCTAGCCTATGGTATGATTGTTGAGATGTAATGTTGTGTCCTACGGATTACAGCCCTCCGGGTTTATATAGACACCGGAGAGGCTAGGGTTACACAGAGTCGGTTACAATGGTAGGAAATCTACATATCCAGATTGCTGCTTGCCTTCCACGCCAAGTAAAGTACCTTCCTGACACGAGCCGAGTCTTCAATCTTCTATCTTCGTAGTCCGGGAGTCCGCGGATATCGATAGTCCGACTATCCGACACCCCTAGTCCAGACTCCTCAAGAGTCTCTTTAACCAGGCTTCAATGACGATAAGTCCAAATAAGGTTGTAGTCTTCAAGTAAGGCGGTTCTCCTTCAATTCCATGTTCTCGCCAACAATGTCCGCTTACCTCGAATATCGGCTTTTGGCTTTACGCCAAATTATGGCCCTCTTCCACGCCGCACGAATGCGAAAAGCCAGGAGCCTTTTACATTTCACCCTCGTTGTGCGGGTCACCAGCCTATTAAAGGGCAGGGATCCAGATCCAAACCGCACCATCCTCCTCCCGCCAGATACCCATCGGCGCCCGACTCTGAAATCCATTCCACCATGGATCGTTAACGCGCTCTTCCTCACGCCGCCTCAGCCCATTGCCGGTGATTGAGGAGGTGCTCTATCTCGCACAACGAGCTAGTAAAGCTCCAAAAGAGGGATGGCTTCCTCCGCCTTCATGGTTCCGTCCGAGCTGGACTGTTATTTATCGAGGAGGAGCTAGCGGAGGACACCCTAAGCCCCAACAGGGGGAGCGGTGTGCTTTGTCCCTTATCTAATAAGGGGCTCGGTTTCCAATACACCTGCTCTCCGCTGGCTCCCCAAGTTCTACGGACTTCAGCTCCATCACTCACGCCCGCTTCAGGTTGCACATCATGCTACGAGCTCTTTATGAGCTATTCCGGCATCGAGCCCCATTTTGCATTGTGGAAGAGGTTATTCGCCTGCACTTCGCTCTCACCAGGGGTCCATATATCAAGTGGGCGGCATCAAATATGGCGATCGCTAGGACCGATACCTATCCGCACTTTCAAGAGGGCGTCCAAGACTGGCCCTTGGAGTGGTTTTTATAGTAGACGCCCGCTGCTCGACCCGTCCGGGTTGGCCTCCGGAGTTTGATGCTGCTCCTTGAAGAAACGCCTCACCGGGCTCCCGCGAGCCCCCTGCTTGAGGAAGACAAGATCGCCCATTACTTGATGGGCCGGATAAGATTAATGGCTCATTCCGCTTGACCATGTTTGGAGTCATGGCGACGCAGTATCATTTAGGGTGCAGCCGCTGCAATACAGAGGCCACCCCATGTAGGATTTCAACGGGAAGACGATGTTATTTTTAAGCACGGCCAGAACGGCCGGATTCGACCGAGGATCCGTGAAGATCCTATCCGCCTGTATAAGGGGGAGAAGGAGGACTTCTTCGTCTCAACCCCGTGAATGGGTTTTTCCATGGTCAATCCAAGAGGATGGGTGTTTAATGCCTCAAGAGGGCCTTTACCCGTATTTTCAAAGTTTAAGCTTATAGTTATGTCTTCGCGCAGAAGTCTACGCCGGACTGTGGAGGACATGGTGAGTCCCGCCCACATCCCGAGGACCCGAAGGATCCTCGGTCCGCCTCCAAGAGGATCCGACCTTGGGGTGGAGCTAATCGACGGGTGTATCACCAACTAAGCATTGATGATGCGCTGGTCGCCATTACGCAGACTACCCCGGCTGAGTTCGCATCACAGACCAAGACCGAAGTCCGAAACCGCTATTTTATCCTTGCCTATTCTGACCTTCGCGAACGATTGTATTTTGCAGAAGCACCATTACGGGCAGAAGTCGAGCCAAGCGCGCCGACTTACTGTGGGTCAGCCGAACCAACAGAGGAAAAGGAGCGCTGCGGCGAACGCCGCCGCAGAGGTATAGCTCGCTGACCTTTCCGAGCAACGCCCGAGGAAATTTCTAAGTGCTCATGATCTTCATAGGAGAAAAAAGCGGGCGGACTACGAAGCATGTGAATTGCCCTCAATCTACTTCCCCGCCAGCTCCAACGCCCGGATCGAGGGGGAGGCAAGCGCAAGACGCGAACCGGATCCTACTCCAACGGAGGATACCGGCTGCATCGTCCGCCACAACTTCGGAGGTGGAGAGCGCTTATGAATCATAGACGCCACGACAGTTCTTCAAGAGGCGATTTTTCCCGAGGCATTGGATGCCTTTAAAGGGGACGCAAGATCTCCGGCTGCCCAAAATGGTTTTACCAGAGCTACGGAGCAGATGTTAAAGACATACGGGTAAGGGAAATTTCATGGTTGTATACACCAAGAGCTCCCGAGACTTAAATTAGTTATGTTAACTCGATTTAAGGATCATGTAAACTTTCAGCTCTTAACGAGAAGAACGCCTACTGTCCCGGGAGCTGCAAGATTGTAAGGCCCAACTTGAGGTCAAGACTTTGCTGCCGCAGGAGGAGACGGAAAGACCCTCCTGGTAACACATTTGTATAAATGAATATAGCGCCAGGCGGCGCAAGCACGAAGTCTAATAACGACATCAGAGGTGCTGCCAACAAGATCCGGACAGCATCATATTACGCCAGCCTAAAAGTCAAGGAAATGTGCCGAACAGAGTTCAAGAGAAAGGAACAAGCTTCAAGATGCCAATGCCAAGCTCGGAGAAGAATCGAAGGCGACAGGCCGAGCTGTCCGCCCGCAAGGAGAATCAACGGCTTCATCGCAGCATCTATAGTAGTGCTTGAGTGAACTCTTAGGAAGAAGAGTTCGGCGAGGAAGCGATTTGACGTGATATGTCTTGTAGGTATACTCACGGGCCGCCCCAAGGAGGAGATGCCCAGATCAATGGGTGATCAACTTCCCAAACTGTTATGGCCAGCGAACGAGTTCGGCAGCAATGAGTGGCGCCAGACAGCTTTATGGCTATCCTCGCCCCGCCCGAGAGCTCGGGAGCTTGCAGAGAAGCTACAGGAGGCGGCAGCTTCCATTTGTGGAAGGTTTCGCCTGCCATTAAGGTGCCAGGGAGGCTTGGGCCATGGTGAAGACGCTGGTACAACAAGGCGGATCCCAACCATATGGCCAAGTTGGACCGGTGGGGCCCGACGGAAGGAGATCCCCGTGAGTTTAGTGTACACCGGTAGAATCAAGGCTAAATTTTCCCAACGGATCGTAAGCTAGACAGCCCGTTAGACGGGATTGAGGAGGAATACAATCAATAAACTTGACAATGTATGTTATCCTTAAAATGACATGTGAAATGCCTTCTAGCTGATTGTAGATCGCTTGCCGCTTTACCTTTTTTCGCTTCACTTCGACCCTAGAGTCCGGAGTGTGTCCGAATACCTTTTGGCTAATAAATAACCGTGGTATGCATGGAGACTAGGCGAGGGTCATTAGTGCTTTATCGTGCAAGTGCCCAACTAGTTATGTTATATTACATGGTTAGTTAGAAACATCTTCCAGGAGAATAGTTCCGCTATGGTTCTTTTCGCTGGGTGGTATGCCCTAAAGTGCATGTCCAAGTGCCAATGGAGCAGGAAACATCCGGGGCAGATGGAAAAATAGGTAAAAGTCATCTTTAAGTCACCGAATCGAATATTCCCTTAAGAACGCTTAGCTTTGCTTCACCCGCCTGAGGTACACATCCGCCGACCCGGCAAGAATAATCGCAGAGGTGCTCCTTTACCACCTAGCCGAACAATCGGGAACGAGGGTAAGCACAGAGCCAGCAACCCAGCTTGGCCAAAACATAAGTCATATCGATGCATATAATGGCGAGTAAAAGGTACATGTGGAAGCATGACACATGTGTTGGGTATAAACCTATATAGTTGAGCTTCGTAAAAGAAGCCCTCAGAATAACGAAAAGCGGTGGCACGTCAGATGTATGCAAAAAGATGCTAAAATAGGCCCCGGGATTTGTTAATTTTTAAAAGGATAAAGAGATAAAAGACAGCCGAAGTATAAAAGATTGGACGGAGGAAGGGGACGAACTCTTTGTCCGGCGCTAGGCATAGAATCATCGGAGGCGGGCTGCGCTCCATGGGTTCGGCTCGAGTCGGTTGTCCGACGCATTTCGAGACGGTACGCCTACCGTCAAGACTTGATCAATGATGAAGGGGCCTTCCCATCTGGGTTTGAGGTTGTCCTTTTTCTTGTCCGGCGGGCGTAGAACTAGTTCACCAACGCTATAGGTCTTGGCCCGCATTTCTCGCTTTGATATCTTCGAGCCTCGCTGTGGTAAAATGCGGAACGAGCCTTCGCGACGCCACGCTCTTCCTCCAATGTGTCCAGCTGTCCTCGCCGATCAAGCTCGGCTTTTTCCTCGCATATGCGCACTCGAGGTGAGTCATGAATACGTCGCAGGCAGTATCGCTCACGCCAGATACCATAAAAAATGGTGTGAACCGTAGTACGATTAGGCGTTGTCCGCGAGTCCCCAGTGAGTACGGAGTCGAGCTCCTCGACCCATTGGGTGTCTGATTAGTGAGTGACCTCACTAGTCCGGGTTTAATGCCGCCATTATTAGACCGCTTGCTTTTCCACTTGACCGCTGGTTTGAGGGTGATAGATCGACGATAGTCGAGCTTGATGCCCATATTTTTGCACCATTCCTTGACCTCATCGGCTGTGAAGTTCTTGCCGCTATCGGTGACGATGCTATGGGGACTCAGAACGTGTACCACCTCGATATAAAGTCTATCATCGGTCCGGACTCGCTGCTTTGACTGGTTTGGCCTCTATCCATTTGGTGAATTTATCCACCATGACCAACAGTATTTTTTCTGTGGGTTCCCCTTAAGGGGTCCCACCATGTCAAGCCCCCTGCATCGCGAACGCCAGGTAATGGGTATGGTTTTGAGGGCGTGGTGGCATATGGCTCGATTAGCTAAGAGCTGGCAACCGACGATCGCTGACCAAGTCCTGCATCCGCCCGAGCTGTTGGCCAATAAAACCGCACGGAATGCCTTCCTACCAGGTCTGGCTGCTGCGTGGTGTCCACCTAGTCCGCATGGATTTCAGCCAGAGGTTTCTCCTTCTTCTTCGGAGATACATCTTTGAAGGACTCCGTAGTACTTTTCTTATAAAGTTCTCCTCATGAACCTTGTAGGCCTTCGATCACGGACTATGCAGCGGGCCTCATTTTGGTCTTCGGGAGCTCCTCGCCAAGTAATTAGGCCAGAAAGGTTCTGCCCACGCGCGACATCGCCATTATGTCGCTGGGCGGATTGTGTTATGTTGTCCGCCGAGTCACCAATTGCGGCTTTCTCCGGTTTGTCGCTACCGACTCCTCTTACCACAAAGACGGATGGCTTGAAGAGCCTTCCAGAAGATATTTGAGGGACAACATCACGCTTTCGCACCGATGTGTGCCGTAATGTTGGCCGCTTGGTTGTTATCTCGGCTATGTGATGGAATTCGAGTCCTTCAAACCAAGTCGACATTTTCAGACAACATTACGATATGCTGCCATTTTCGATCCTTGGCGCCAAAGTCTCCATTTATTTGTGATATTGCGAGGTTTGAATCCTCACGCACCTCTAGGCGTTGAATGCCCATGGAGATCGCCATCCGAGACCGTGTAACAAGGCCTCAGATTCGCCATGCGCTGTTAGAGTCCGTACATTATTTGCAGTACATACTGAATCAGATTCTCCGTGGGGACGTTGAAGATGACGCCAAATTCCAGCCCGCCAACATTTTGGAGCCGCTGGCGTATAGTCCATTCGAGTATGCGCCAGCATTTTTAGGTAGTTCGGCTTCACCATTCAGCGACGGTCGCCAAGACTTGCATAATTTTATGGCTCGTGTAGTTTGTAAGTTATGTCGAATTGCAAGAGCTCAATGGCCCATTTTGCAATCCTGCCCGCTATGTCATGTTATTTATAATGTCATTGAGTGGTACTTCGAAGCCACCGCTATCTAACACTCTTGAAAGTAGTGCCGAGCTTCCGGACGCCATGAACACCGTGATATGCTATCTTTTGATAGTGTGGGTAACGGATTTGCAGGGGTTAACACAAAGGATACGTAATACATCGGTTTTTGAAGAGGGAATTTATGCCCTTCGCTGCTTCGCTCGACGACGAGGACAGCGCCACAACTTGATGTGTTGCAGCGATGTATAATAACATCGGTTCGCTTTTGAGTGGGCGCAGCCAGACCGGATTTGTTGCCAATATGGCTTTTATTTCTTCGAAGTCCGCAAGGGCCGATCCGGCCCACTGGTGTTCGCGCGCCTTTAGTAGGCGATAAAGAGGCAACGCCTTCTCTCCTAAACGGGAGATAAACGGCTTAAGGCTGCCACGCATCCTCGTTAATTTTTGTATTTGCTTGAGGTCCTTTGGGATATCCAACTCGTGATGAGCTCGGATCTTGGCCGGATTTGCTTCGATTCTCTACCGGATACGATGAAGCCCAAAGAGCTTTTCCGCTGGTACGCCAAAACACATTTCTCCGGATTCAGCTTAATGTCATATGCCCGAGTTTGTCGAATGTGAGCCTCAAATCGCCTACTAAAGTTTCGACGCAGTTTTGTTTTGACGACCACGCCGCTCACGATGCCTCGATTGCTTTGCCTATCCGGTAGCCGCATAAGTTTGAATCATGCGCTGATATGTTGCGCCGCATTTTTGAGTCCGGGGCATCGTGTTGTAGCGTAATGGTCCGACGACGGAGTGATGAATGCCGCTATGGCTTGGTTCTTCTCCGCCATCTTGATTTGATGATAGCCGAGTATGCATCCAGAAGCACAACGAATCGTGTCCGCCGTGGCATCGATAATTTGATCGATGCGGGAGGAAAGGATCCTTTGGGCAAGCCTTATTGAGGTCTTTGAAGTCGACGCAGAGGCGCCAGATTTGTCCTTCTTGGTACCATTACCAAATTTGCTAGCCAGTCCGGATGTTTGATACCTCGATAACTTGGCTAGCTCTTCTCGCCATTGCTTGTCTTTTGGGCTCGGAAAATCGCCAAGAGCCTGTTTGATTGGTTTGAATCCTTTTAGGATGTTTAGGCTGTGTTCGCCAACTCGCGAGGGATTCCTGCATGTCCAAAGGGTGCCAAAGCTAAGATGTCCCAATTTTTCCCGGCGAATTCGCGAGTGCAGCGCCGACTTCGGGTTCAACTGTGTCCCGATGGAGGCCGCTTTTGTTGGATCCGCGGTGGACCTGAAATTTGACTATCTCATCTGCTGGTTTGAAGGAGGTGGACTTGGATCTTTGTCAAGTATCACGTCGCCCCTGCTACCGAGAGCGAAGCGCGGTAAGTTCCTCCGCCGCTAAGGTTTTGATAGTGCCTCGAGGGCTAGTGCGGTTGTCTTATTTTCAGCCCGGAGTGCTGTGTCCGGATCACCGACGAGAGTGATTATTCCACCGCCTGCATTTTGAGCTTCATGTACCCATAATGAGGTATTGCTTGAAAATTGTGAATGACTCTCGCCCAAATATGGCGGATAGCCGCCGAACGAGGCTACCTAGAACGTGGCTTCTTCGATCTGTAATTGTCCGGAGAGCCGAACACCACATCGAAAGTGTGATTTTTCCGTGCGCGCTTCCGGCTAGGGATTATTCCTCTCAAGGTTGTGCCGCTTCGCCAATACGGCTCCAATCGATTTCCATTTTCCGCAGGGTTTCTCAGAATGAGGTTTAGTCCGCCGCCGCCCATGAGGACCTTTGTCACGAAAAGCCGCCCACTATGGGACTAAGTACCAAGGCGGCCGGGTTCGTAGTTCGAGACGTGGCCTGCCGCTAGCGCCGAAGGTGATAGCGTGTCGCCCATGGATTTGCTGAGCTACTTGGTAGACTTCGCGAAGTTCGCTGGATTGTTCGTTGATATTATTTGATGCGAACTCTCAAGACTGTTGACACCGTGCTGGTATTGTTGGAGTGGTTTCAGAGCCGTAAGCTCTTCGCCACTTTTGGCCACCGCCGTAATATCCAACATGCTCGGTTATGCGCTGGGATAGCTCCTCAGACAGAAGTTTACAGGTCCATTGAGCCATCCCTCCAAAGACAGTTCCGCTTCCTTATCGGGTTTTTGTTTTTGATTTTGGCAATCGGGCCTGATTGTGAGGCGCCTTTACCGCTGATCGGTTTGGGGCCGGATTATCCTAAAACTGATTTTCAGTTTTCCGAAACTTTCGGCGCGACAAGATTTCAGATTATGGATGCCGATCGGTAAAACGCGTAATTTTGCATTTATCGATGGCGCTCAGATTCCCTTTGTCCGTGCAGCTATTGCAGAATATTGAGATTGCGCCTCTCTCGGCAGTCCTTTATCCCGCCCATAACCAGGAGGAATCGCCCAAGAATGATGTACTCGCTTCCGAGGGCTCTTGCCGAATTAGAGATAAGTCGCATATGTCTGGGCGGGAGGGTGGAACAAAATCCGGATCCCTGCCCATCTTTGGGCTCAATGGCCGAGGGACTTCCGATTTCGGAAGCTTGATTTGTTGGAAACAGCCCAGCGAGTCTGGAGAGACGCATGACTTTAGGTTCGGTGCTCGATCAGAGTCCATACCTCCGCGGGAATCCGACGTGGAGGGTTTGGGAGTCCGGACACGGATTGTTTTCAACAATGGCAACGAGTTGCCGAATTGTTCTTCTACCACTTCGATGTGGTGGGTAACCTGGGGAGAGTTAATCTCTCTCAGATCGGTTTTAAGCCCAATCTAATTGTAGTCTCACAGACTACTAGTATGCGGTGATGCGATCCCAGAGCTCGCTAATGCACGAGAGCTCGATTGATCTAACCGCTCGCAGCTTTAGGGCTGACTCAAGATTGCTTTCGACGACTTGAGAAGTCATTGCCAAGCGACGGCCGGACATGCGGTCATAAGGAAGCCGCCAAACCGATTGTCCGATCGCGCCAGGGCTCCTCCGGTGAGAACACCGCCTTTGAAGACGGGTGAAGGCATCCGCTTATCGGCGCATTTACACGTAGGAACTCTCAATGAAAGCACCAATGTCGGTGTCAAACCGCGGATCTCGGTAGGGGGTCCTTAACTGTGCGCCTAGGCGGATGGTAACAGGAGACGAGGGACACAATGTTTTTACCTGTGTTCAGCCCTCTCGATGGAGGTAATACCCACGCCCCGCTTGATTAATATTGATGATATGGGTAGTACAAGAGTAGATCTACCACGAGATCAATGAGGCTAAACCCTAGAAGCTAGCCTATGGTATGATTGTTGAGACGTAATGTTGTGTCCTACGGACTACAGCCCTCCGGTTTATATAGACACCGGAGAGGCTAGGGTTACACAGTAGTCGGCTACAATGGTAGGAGATCTACATATCCGTATTGCTGCTTGCCTTCCACGCCAAGTAAAGTACCTTCCGACACGAGCCGAGTCTTCAATCTTCTATTCGTAGTCCGGGAGTCCGCGGATATCGATAGTCCGCTATCCTGACACCCCTAGTCCAGACTCCTCACTAAGAACGCACAAACGATCTACAATCCGCTAGAAGACATTTTACATGTCATTTTTTAAGGATAACATACATTGTCAAGTTCATTGATTGTATTCTCCTCAACTCGCCTAACAGCTGTCTAGCTTACAGCCCCGCTAGGAAAATTTAGCAGCCGCTCTACCTGGCTGTACACTAAACTCACAGGATCTCCTTCCTGCTGGGCCCCACCGTCCAACTCGCCATATGGTTGGGATCCGCTTCTTGTACCGCTGCCTTCACTATGGCCCAAGCCTCCCGGCACCTTGGCGGCAGGTCGAATCCTTCCATTAAACGGAAGCGCTGCAAGACTTCAGAAGCTTTCTCTCAGTTCTTTAGTCCCCAAGGACGGGATGGCCATAAAGCCTGTGACGACGCCACTCATTGCTCGCCGAACTCGCTCGAACAGCCGCAACAGTTCGAAGTTGATCACCATTGATACGGGCATCTCCTCCGCAGATGGCCCGTGAGTATACCTACAAGACATATTATGTCAATCGCTTCTTGCCGAACTCCTCTTCCTAAGAGAGTTCGCCAAGCACTTACTATAGATGCTGCGACGGCTGCTGATTCTCCTTAACGGAGCCGACAGCTCGGCTCTGTACGCCTTTCAGCTCTTTCTCCGAGCTTGGCGCTGGCATCTTGAAGCTTGTTCTTTCTCGCTGAACTCGTTTCAAAGACATTTTCGCCGCTTTTAGCGGGTATAGAATCGATTGCCTATCCGGATCTTGTTCGGCAGCACATACAAGTCGTTATTAGACTCGCGGCGCACGCCGCACAACGCTTATATTAATTTATACAAACGTGTTACAGTGTGGGTCTTCCTGCTCTCAAGGCAGCAAGTGTAGCCCCAAGTTGGGCCTTTGCAATCTTGCAGCCCCGGACAGCCGGGCATTCTTCTC
>JAHHZJ010000174.1:0-35075 GCA_021437245.1 Aegilops speltoides | reverse complement strand
ATGATAAATGTTTATCATTCATGCTAGAATTGTATTAACCGGAAACATGATACATGTGTGAATGCATAGACAAAACAAGATGTCACTAGTATGCCTCTACTAGACTAGCTTGTTAATCAAAGATGGTTATGTTTCCAACCATGAACAAAGAGTTGTTATTTGATTAACAAGGTCACATCATTAGTAGAATGATCTGATTGACATGACCCATTCCATTAGCTTAGCACACGATCGCTTAGTATGTTGCTACCGCTTATCCATGACTTATACATGTTCCTCGTAATCTATGAGATTATGCAACCCTGCTTACCGGAGGAACACTTTGGTGCTACCAAACGCCACAACGAATCGGGTGATTATAAAGGAGTACTACAGGTGTCTCCAAAGGCGTATGTTGGGTTGGCGATTTCGAGATTAGGTTTTGTCACTCCGATTGCTCTGAGAGGTATCTCCGGCCCTCTCGTAATGCACATCATCAAGCCTTGTAAGCACTACAACTAATGAGTTAGTTGTGAGATGATGTATTACGGAACGAGTAAAGAGACTTGCCGAACAGATTGAACTAGGTATTGATACCGACGATCGAATCTCGCAAGTAACATACCGATGACAAAGGGAACAACATATGTTGTTATGCGGTCCGACCGATAAAGATCTTCGAGAATATGTAGGAACCAATATGGGCATCCAGTCCCGCTGTTGGTTATCGACCGTGAATAGTTCTAGGTCATGTCTACATTGTTCTCGAACCGTAGGGTCCGCACGCTTAAGGTTTCTGGGATGCTTATTATGAGTTTATGTATTTTGATGTACCGAAGAGTTCGAGTCCCGGATGTGATCACGGACATGACGAGGAGTCTCAAATGGTCGAGACATAAAGATTGATATATTGAAGCCTATGTTTGGAGTTCGAATGGTTCCGCTAAAACGGAATTTATCGAGTACCGGAGGTTACCGAACTCCCCGGAGGTAAATGGGCCTCGATGGGCCTTAGTGGAAAGGGAGAAGGGCAGCCCTAGAGGGCTGCGCCCCCCTTCCCTAGTCCTACTAGGACTAGGAGAAGGCCGCCCTCTCTCTCTTTCCTCCCGGAATCCTAGTCCAACTAGGATTGAGGGGAATCACTCCCCAGGGAGTAGGACTCCCCGCGCCTCCCTTGGCCGCCCCCCCCCTCTCCTTTATATACGGGGCAGGGGGCACCTGAAACACAAGTTGATCTTTAGATCGCCTAGCCTGCAGCGTGCCCCTCCACCATATTCCACCTCGGTTATACCGTCGCAAGCTTAGGCGGCCTCCGCACGTGAAACATCAAGATCGCCACCACGCCGTCGGTCGACGAACTCTCCCTCGACACTCGGCGGATCGAGTACGAGGGACGCCATCGAGCTGTACGGTGTCAAGAACTCGGGCGCCGAGTAACGCGCCGGATCGGCGGATCGCGAGGAGAACGACGACTACTTCCTCTACGCTAGATCGCTCCGCTCGGTCTACGAGGGTACGTGAGACAACACTCTCCTCTCGCTGCTATACATCACCATGATCTTGCAGCGAGGAAAATTTTTGAAATTACTACGCTCCCCAACAAGGGCATCCGAGCCTAGGTTTTTTCTATGGTTTGATGTTTTGCACGAGTAGAACACAAGTGAGTTGTGGGCTATACAAGTCATACTACCTACCAAAGATGTCATACTTTTGGTTCAGCGGTATTGGAGATGAAGCGCCTGCACCGACATTACGCCAGACGCTTACGCGAGACTGGTTTCACCGCCACGAGCACTGCTGCTTAAAGGTGACCGTGGGTGCCTGCTCTCTCACTTTAGTTGAACTGAAAAGGCTACGCCCGTCCTTGAGAAGGTTAAACGAGTCTATTTGACGAAGTATCGCTGTGGTTTTGATGCGAGGTGAGACTGGTTCTTGCTTAAGCCCGTAGCAGCCACGTAAAATTTGCAACAACAAAGTAGAGGACGCCTAACTTGTTTTTGCAGGCATGTTGTGATGTGATATGGTCAAGACGTGATGCTATATTTTATTGTATGAGATGATCATGTTTTGTAACCGGTTATCAGAATCGGCTGGAGCCATATGGTTGTCGCTTATTGTATGCAATGCATTGGTTTTTTACCGGGGGTCTTATTTTTGAAAAAGGGGGGTCCGGAAAGGTTTAAGGAGCTTTTTGGAAATTTTGGGGGAAACGGGGGGAAGACCGGGGTAAAGCCCGTGGGGGAGGGAAATTTGAAACCCGGGGGCCCCCGCCAACGGGTAAAGGGGCCCCCTTTTTTTGGGGGCAGCCCTAGGGGGGTTTCCCCCTTTTGCCCCGGTTTGGGGGTTTCGGCTCCAATTTGGGGGGGTTCCCCAGGATAGCTTCCCGGCCCCCCCTTTCCCCTTTATCAAGGGGGGCCCGGGAAACAAATTTAATTCGGTGGTCCCCCACCGGGGGTGGGGCCCCGGTGGTCGAAGGGGAAAACCCCGGGCCCACGGGAAAGGAGAACCCCTTTAAATTCCTTTTGGGTTTGGGTGGAAAAACCCCCTTTATCCCTCTTTGCCCCCCTTTTTTTACATTTAAAAAGGGGTTTTAAATTTTTAAAAGGTTTTGGAATTTTAAAAAGGTTGGGGGTTTAAACACCAAAGGTTTTGGGTTTTTAAAAGTTAACCCTTCAAGGGGGGCGTTTCCCCAGGAAGTTACCGGGGGTTTTTACAAAATAGGGGGCCCTTTTGGTTAAAAAAGGAAGAAAGGGGGGTTTTGTTTTAAAGGTAGATTTCCTTTAAGGTCAAGGAAAATTTAAAACCAAAAACGAATTTTTTAGGTTTGTATGTAAGGTAAATATTTTTTTATTTGGAACTTTTTAAGTTTCCCCTTTTATGTTTGGGCTTTTTATTACTTTTAATAATTCCCTTTTAAAGTTTGAGAGAAAGTGGGGGTTTGGGTTTTCCCCTCTGGGAGGGGCCCAAGTGGAGATTGAAGAAAAGGTTCCTTCAATTTTAAGATTTTTTTTCCAATTTTTTTTTGGGAAAGGAGTTAAAAGGGAATTTCCCCTAAATTTAAAAGGGTTTCCCCATAACCCAAAGTTGCGTCCCCAAAGGGAAAGCCTTTCCACCTTGTTAACTTGACGGTAAACCGTTTTCCCCAAAGGTGAAACCAAAAATGAATGTCAATAAGATTTCCAATTAAAATCCCTTAAAATATCTTTTAATAAACATTTTGGATGGAAGATTTTTAGTGACAAAAATGTTTTTGGGCTTAAAAATATTAAAATTGATTAAATTTTGAGGGGGTTGTTTTTAATTTTAATTCCCTTAAAAAAGTTAAAAGGTTTTGGGGTGTGAATTAAATCGGGTGAAATGATTTCCCCGCCTAAAAGGGGGGGAAATCAAGGGGATAAGGGGCAATAGACCCAGCAAAAGAAACAAAGGGAAAAAGGGGAAACCGAAGAGGAGCTTAAGAGGGAAAGAAACCAAAGTTCCCTTAAAAAATTCCAAAATTCAAGTGCTGGAGGGAAAAGTTTTTAAGAACCCCAAGTTTCCAAATTAAAAGGGAGTTAAATATTTGGATATGTAATTTTAACACCCACCGTAAAACCTTTGGAAAATATTTTGCAATTTAAAATTCCACCCTTTGGCCTTTGGGGGTTAAAAGGGAAAGGGGGAAAAATTTGGGGAAAAAAAAAAGGAAAAAAGGGGCCAAAAAAGCACCCCAAAAAAACCCTCGGTAAACCAAAATTTTTAAACCGGACCTGGAAAAAAATTTCGGTAAAAGGTAAGGTAAAAAATTTAGGATAATGGTTTTTTTATTTTAAAATTTCTATGGGACCGAGAATTTCCAAAATTTTTAAAGGAAATCTTGTTGGGAAAACCCCCTTTTAAAATTTGAGGGGCCCGTAAATTAAATTTAACCCTTTTTTTTAAAATTTTTTATTTTTTTTAAAATGAAAACTTTTTTAGGAGGGCTTTTTTATGAAATTATGTATTGATTAAATTTTAAAGGGAAAAATGGCAAATTTATGAACTTATGTTCTTACTTTTAAACCCAAAAGACCCTTTAAATTTGAGGTTTTTTGCCCTTGGCATAGGGAAAGCGGAAAAAAATGTTTTTCCCCCAATTTATTTGGACTGGGAAGGGTCCAGCCAATTGCCTCCCCCTCTAATAAGTTTATTTGTATTAGCTGAGGAGAGGGCAACGACTTGCACTGCCTTCCTTCTACCGACGTTGTACTTGTGGCATAGCTCGAGGAGGGGTCGCAATGACCAAGCACTGCCTTTCTTGCTACCGACGCTGTACTTGTGGAACTGAGGAGAGGGTCGCAATGAATTGCCCTTCCTTGCAACGCATTGAATTTGAAACTTAGGCGAGTACTTGACTAGAAGCCCCAGTGAGAGTCCGCTCACCACTGAGGATTTTATTGAAACTTAGGGGGTACTTGATGGAAGCCCCCGAGGGAGTCCTCCTCCACTTGAGGATTTTATTGAAACTTAGGCAGTACTTGGCAATTCCCCGAGTGGGAGTCGCCTCCACTAAGGATTTTATTGAAACTTAGGCAAGACGGATTGAGTTTAAGCCCCCGAGTGGGAGTCCGCCACCACCGAAGGATTTTTTACAAACTTAGGCAAACGGATTAAGGTTAAGCCCCCAAAGGGGAGTCCGCTCACCACTTAAGGATTTTTTACAAACTTAGGCGTAAACGGATTCACCCAAGCCACCCAACGAGGGAAATTTTATCGACAAATAAAAGTGACAAAAATCATTGGGGAAATTTACACTATTATCTTGCAAAACATGAACTAATATTATATTACATCTCATCCAAAGGAAAATTTATGTAAATGGGCGGAGTAGTCCGCTCCAAGAACGGGCTCCTCGAATTGTGTTGACGTGTAGAGACGGGATCCGTGGAGAACCTTGGTGACAATGAAGGGTCCTTCCCAAGAAGGAGCAAGCTTGTGTTGTTTCTATGATCCACTGGAGAACCAAATCTCCTTCTTGGAAGGCTCGACTCTTCACCTTTTAGCGTGGAAGCTGAAGTCCCCGGGGATGGTCGACGGACGAGCCATCTCTTTCTTCCTCTAAAAGGTCGACCGATTTGCCGCGCTTGTTCCGCTTCAGCCTCGCTAGAGCTCAACACGAGGAGTATTGTGGAGCAGATCACCGCAAGACCGCTTCACCCATAGACCAAGAAGAATGGAGTCCTTCCCCGACCGATTAGGTGTGGTCCCTGACCCCAATGCACCGAGGAAGTTCATCGACCCATGCTCCACCGCATGCTTAAGGTCACGATCACCGGGGTTTCAACCCTTTGAGGATTGGCCATTGGTTCCCCGCTTGTCCATTCGACCGTGGATGGGCGATCGCGTATGACTCGGTGTTTTGAGAAGTGCGGAACTCTCAATTCCTCCGAGTCAAGTTTGATCCATCTTTGGTGATGATGCCGGGGACTCCATATCCAATATCGCCTCGATGAAGCTAACAGAAGACGGCCAAGGTTCTTGATGGGTTTAGCCTCAATCCACTTGGTGAACTTGTCGACTACCACCGCATGCGGAAGCCGCTCGACTGCCTCAAGGGGCCCACCATATCTAACCCCCATACCGTGAAGGGCCGAGGTGGTATGGTCTTCAGTGACGCAGCTTATGTGACATGTTGAGTAAAACCACATCCCTCGCACTTGTCCACCGCCCTTTTCCTCTTTGCCTGGAAAAACCCGGGCCCACAATGGTCCGAGAGGACGATGATGGCCATGATCCCCGAGTGGATGTCATCAGGATTATTCACCTTCTTCCGGCGTTATGCACTTCCCACAACCCCCGCCTCTATGTACAACCCCTTGATCACAAGAAGGCCTTTGGATCGACGGACGATCCGTCGAGCCTCTTCCTTCCTCCGGAGCTTTTTCTGGATATACGGATTATGGAACCGCCAATGGGAGTGATCACTAACACCTCCATGACCAAGTCACCACCGCCGACCTCAACTTCCGGATCTGTGGCACTTTGGCGGAGCTTCTTCGGGAAAGGATCTTCTTTGACGATGGAGTATGGATATGCTCCAGAACACACCACGGAATGGCTTCTTGGAACCATTTCGCCAAATCATCACCGCTGATTCTTCAAGGGTTTGATGAAGCTCTAACCCTCAAACTTTTTTCCGCCCCTCACGCAGCAAGATTCAACATGGTTGGGCTTCAACGCCCACCCTTCATCACTTGATTGATCACCAACGAAGTCGCCATAGACCATAAGGCGACGGACACCGAGTGAAATGGCCAGCAACCCATACAAAAGGGCCTCGATTCGCCTCATTGTTGAGGAATCAAAGTGAATGCAATTCGAGCTTATCTCCTCGGGGAAACCAGACACCCCAAAGACCAACCATTCAACATCTTAGAGCCATCAAAAACATGGTCCAAAGGTTCGAGTGAACTTGAGTCGGGTCATTGTTCAATCCACTAAGGAAATCTATTGCTTGGGACTTAATGGCTTTTGCCTCAAACTTGATATCAAGGAAGGAGTTCAATCCCATTTCCCACCGGCGCTTCTCCAGTGTAATCTCGAAGGAGCGTCACGAATCGTAATGGAGTGATCGAGAAATAATGAGCAACCTTCCGTGGTCATGTAGATCCCATACACAAGCTTTCAAATGAGGATATCTTTGCTTTGATGGAGTCAAACTTCCAAAATAGTACATCGGGCGGAACTTTGAAGGCTTCCTTCTTCTTCCCGCCGACCGTAAGATCGATCGACGACTTTTCCTGGGGATATAAAGAACAAGGCTCTTTGGATTGGAGCAAAGGCACCGGGTGGGGAAGAGCAGCCAAACACCGACGCTTCGAGTCCACTAACTTGTCTCCCTTCTTCCCCGGAAAGAGGCCTTTTCACCAAGTCGTGAAATGAATCGACTTAATGCGCCAAGCATCCAAAGAAGTCGACATCGCACCAAGACGGGCGTTCATCGAGGTGCCAATTTTTTCGGTTTGATCGATTCCTCGCTCGTAAACGAAAACCGAGTAACTTTCCACCGAACTCCAATGTGCACTTTGATGGATTGAGCTGATATCATACCCCCGAGGTTGGCAAATGTTTCGCGAGGTTAGCAGGGTCGGAACCTTTCGCGACTTGACCACGATATCATCCACGACGCTCCACATTCCGACCGAGGAGTAAGCAAACACTTCAATCATTCACATGAACGGGCTCCGATTTTGAGGCCAATGGCATGGTAATATAGGAAGCACCCAATGGAGTGATGAAAGTGTTTTTATCTCATTGGGTCTGCATGACGGATCCGATGGTACCCGGAATAGGCGCCAGAAAAACAATTCCCGATCCCGCTCGAAATAACGATTTGATCGATGAGGGAGAGGAAATGATCTTTCGAGCCCCATTGATGTGTTTGAAATTGATGCCGGGAGGATTTCCTTCTTAAACCATGACGACATTGGCGAGCCACTGAGTGGTATATCTCTGATAAATCGCCGCCAATAGTCGAGCCACTTCTCACCAATTGCTTTTTTTCGGACGGTGGACCGTCAAGATGTTCTTTGACCGTTTTGGGTTGAGTCGACTTAAGGCGATGCTCACCAATCCCGAAACCCGCATGTCGAGGCCCATGCAAAGGCCCCCTCACGGAGGAACCGGATGAGCGCTTCTTCCTATTTAGGGTCGAGGTTGGGAAATATGGGTCGGAGCTGCATTGGGGGAGGGTGAATGGAACCTTTGTCTCACGGACGACAAACGCCGACTGGGGTTCTTTCGCAACAAATCACTGGATCCATTTTCTTGTATCCTCGAACTCAACCCCCACCGAATCGCAAGGCCTTCGAAAACACTTTCCGCTTTTCCGATCGCCGGATGGATCACGCTTTGGGGCTGGGCATTTCACTTGAGGTACCGAAATGGTCGAGCCATGAACCATGCATAAGCGGTTCCCCAAAATAGCGTTGGGCGCCCAAAGTTAAACTTCAAACGCCGCCTTCTCCTTGGGAAATGCTTCGAGTCACCGAACACCACGCCGAGCTATCCACCGGCGACCAGCTTTTTCCGTATAACCCATGAAAACTTGGCGGTGCTCACCGACATCGAATGCCCATTCTTTCAACGGTCCGATAAACAAATTCCCACTACCACCATCCATTAGCACCTTCGCCCGAAAGTGCCTTGAATTGGGTCGACCATCAACGCTTTTTCCTGTGGGTGGCTATATGAGTCGGGTGATCGGAGGTCAATGTAATGGGAGTTTGTGACCATCTCAATAATCTTACCCCGGGGCTCATGTTCCCCACGGTTGATAACCTTCACCTTTGCTTTCCACATCCGCAAAATCATGAGGGAGTTAAATGAGGATATCCTCCCCGCCCTCCTTGTCTTCAGCTTTGTTCCCTTTTTCCTTGTCCTGGGCTGTTTACCTTGAACCCTGGATCGGAGTCGACACGCCGAGTGGTATGCTTCGTAGATGATATTACCTCTTCGCTTTTCTTCGGGTGGATGTGACACCATATCCATCACGCATTTCCTTCTTTATCCTTCACCTTCGGGGTTCCGGATCCTTTGGGTTTCTTTGAACTTGCCCTCGAAGCCGAGCCTTCCAGAGCCGCCGTTCGCTTTCCTTCGCTCCGACCGAGTTTTTCTCCGATCGACCGCTTGTATTTGCCGCCACGGAGTCGGTTCTCCTGGCCCGGATTTTTGGTAGCAATTTCCATCATCCGACTCTTCATATCTGGTTCACCAAACTTCAAACTTAATTTCTCTTTTAACACCATCCTTGAAGGCCAAGCTTGATGATCGAAGCTTCCAATATGATGCAAAGTGATCCATCTCCAATATTCTCTTAAGATCTCATTCGATTTCCGCACAAACTTGCGCTCAATCCAGGTGCGTTCCTTCAAAAATTTCATTTAACACTTGGGAAAGATCTTCCAAGTGTAAATGCTGCTTGAGTTAACGATTCAACCACGCCGCCGAACCTTCCAAATAAGTGGCAAATGCTTCATGGCCACCTCCATTCCCTCCGCCGACCAGATGGCCACTGAGTCCTCAAGCCGGTTTCGTTAGACTCACCGTGAACTTGTTTACAGCCCAACCCAAGTTGGGGGAATCACCTGCTAAGCCCCTGAAACATACAGACGAAACATGCACTAACGCTAGTGGGCGATCCCGCATGGCCATTTGATGAGCCCTCCCTTTCGAAAGCCTTCACGATGATGGATCGCTCAAAAGCCTGGTTCCTGGGGTCGACGGAGCTCTTCCAACCGAAAGGACGCCATCCAGCCGAGGAGCTGAAGACCCACCCCAGGGAGGAGAGGCACCGACGCCTATCATCACGATCGACGGTCACCATATTGGTCTCGCTGATTTGCGCCCTTCACGCCGGAGGCGATCCGGGCCTGGACCGATCAACCATATTCGCAGGACGGATCGACAGAATTTGCTTGACGCACGCTGAATTTCGATCTTTCGCCCGAGCAAATCTCCACCGATTGCCCGCCACCTCCAACCGAGAGGGCTGAATGGACTATGGGCAAGCCCAAATTCTGAATCGGGTCATATAACGGTCCGGGGAAGAGTTGACGCCGAGGTTTGGGATACGCTGCCCAGAAAGGCTCGCTAGAGGTTCTCCGACGAGCGCCTTAAAGCCAAACATTCCTCCAAGGCGCGAGCCCGGGGTTTTCCCATGGGGGGGCATCCATGTTCCCGGTGAAGTTCTTCTTTGCAGGAATTAAGGGCTCGGGATACTCCATGGACTTGAGCGGGTCGCCAACGTACCCCCTCGGGAAACCGAGGGCTGCAGGCCCGTGACCATCAAGACCTCCCCCGGATTGCGCATCACCGGATGCAGTCTATGGAGCCACCGACAAATCGAAAGCCGGGAGGGACTAGTCGGGCTGACCAGAACTTGGGTGGTGGTCTCAAAAGCCATCAGATGCCGAACCCACTGGAGTCTCGACACTTAACGCTAACGGGAGACAGGAGGTGGACGATAGGGAGTCGACGATGGAGTCATGGTTGCGGCAGAACGCCGGGGACACATGCAAAATGCACGCCAGGACGGGAGCGATCAACGCCGAGTGGAGCCTGGAGCCAAGCGAGTCGCGGCGATGAAGGTGAGAGCCGAGACGGATCTCGCCCTCACCAAAACTCCACCAAAGAACTATGATGAAAGTAATAAGAATAACCTCCAAAATCGCTAGGACACCGCCCACGGGGGCGCCCAACCGCCGGGTTCTAAGTCCGAAGAGAATGGGGGTATTGGAGAGGCAAGATCCTAGCGGAGCATTAAACACAAGAGATGTACAGTTCGTGCCCTTCTGAGGAAGTAAACCCTACGCCCTGGAGCCCGGAGGCGGTCGAGTGAATTTGCGGTATGAATAAAGGGTGGAACCTTTACACCGAGGAGGGGGTTATAGTGTCGCATCCTCCCCTCGAATGCGGTTTAAAGTACATTAAGTCTAGGCGCACGTAACGCCACAAAAGCGCCCAAATGCCATAAAGACTACTTAATGCACGTGAATGCAGAGTGGCTCTTGACTCCCGGTGGTCGAAAGTGAGTCTTCATGGTCGAGTCCTTCGAGTCCGCCGAGTGAAGTCTTCTTGGTCATCGAAGGCGCTTTTCCGGGGTGTCCTTGGGTAGGGTACTTAGATCGTCTATGACCCACCCTAGGTACATGACTTCATTAGTAGGCCCACAAGTATCCCATATACTTGAAGGAAATATGCCCTAGGCAATAATAAAGTTATTATTTATTTCCCATATCATGATAAATGTTTATTATTCATGCTAGAATTGTATTCCCAAAAACATAAACATGTGGAATACATAGACAAACATAGTGTCACTAGTATGCCTCTACTTGACTAGCTCAAATCAAAGATGGTTAAGTTTCCTAGCATAGACATGAGTTGTCATTTGATTAACGGATCACATCATTAGGAGAATGATGATTGACTTGACCGCCCGTTAGCTTAGCACTTGATCGCTTAGTATGTTGCTATTGCTTTTCATGACTTATACATGTTCCTATGACTATGAGATTATGTAACTCCTCACGGAGGAAATTTTGGTGCTACCAAACGTCACAACGAATCGGGTGATTATAAAGGTGCTCTGTGTCTCCAAAGGTACTTGGATGACGATTTCGAGATTAGGATTTGTCACCCGATTGCCGGAGAGGTATCTCCGACCCCTTTAATGCACATCACTAAAAGCCTTGCAAGCAATGTAGCAATGAGTTAGTTACAATGATGCATTACATAATGAGTAAAGGGATTGCCGAATGAGATTGAACTAGGTATTGAGATACCGACGATCGAATCTGGTAAAACGGGGACAAAGGAACAACGATGTTGTTATGCGGTTTGACCGATAAAGATCCAGAATATGTAGGAGCCAATATGAGCATCCGGTTCCGCATTGGTTATTCACCAAACAGTTCTAGGTCATGTCTACATAGTCCTCGAACCCGTAGGGTCCGCACGCTTGGTTTCCTGAAATTTTATTACGAAGTTTATGGTTTTGATGTACCGGGTTGTTCGGTCCCGAATGATCACGGACATGACGGGAGTCTCAAAGGCGGACATAAAGATCAATATTGACAACTATATTTGACACCGAAAGGTTCCGATGAGATTGGGACTAACCATTCCGAGGTTATCAAACCCCGAAGGTATAGGGCCTTATTGGGCCTTAGTGGAAAGAAGGAGAACGAGAAAGGAGGGGCGCCCCAAGCCCAATCCGACAAGGGGCGGCCCCTTCCTTCTTCCTCCCTCTTCCTTCCCTCCCCTACTCCTAATAGGAAAGGGGGAGTCCACCGCTGGGGTTCGACCACCAGGGCGCGCCACCCCTTGGCCGCCCCCTCCACTTTTATATGGAGGGACCATGACACAAAATTGATCTCTTGATCTCTTAGCCAGCGGTGCCCCTCCACCAAAGTCCTTGATAATTTGTAGGGTGTTAGGCGGCCCTCCACGGGAAATCAAGATCCACCACGCTCCGGGCCGACGGAACTCTTCCCGACATTCGCCGGATTGAGTCCGGGACGCCAAGTTGAACGGTGCTAGAACTCGAGGTGCCGAGTTTCGGTTGATCGGTCGGGCCGGAAGACGAGACTACATCAACCGCTTGTTCTAACGCCCATTTCGGGCCCACGAGGAGTGGACAAACTCTCCCTCTCCACGATCACCATGATCTTGCGGGCATAGGATTTTTTTGAAATTACTCCCCCCAACAAACCGGGTCCCGCCAAAGGGTATTCATTTTTTTGGCGAATAAGGAGGCACTTCTTGCAAAGATATACGGTGGGTCCGACAGGGAGCCCGGGGAGGAGGGAGGGCGCCTCCGGCGCTTGTTTGAGGGCCGAGCAGAAGAGAAATTGAAGAAGACGAGGGCTGGATGGCCATCCAACGCCCGTAAAGGCCAACCTTTTAGGAAAGCCTCAACTGTGGAAAACAAAGATACAACCCATCCGCCTTATTTTTAATAATTTACAACCCATTTGCTAAGTCTTAAGGTTTTTGGAGCCCATTTTTTTTGTTAGCATTACGCCCCATATTGTGGCTACTTTAAAAACTTATAAAATTTTGCATATTTCAAAGGGGTCCAATGTTTTTTAACCCAAATTTCAACTCACATTCAAACGATTTAAAAAATAAATGTATATCAATATAAAACCAACAAATTATCCACGATAAAATTAATGTAATTTAAAAATCAAATGAAAAAAAGATATTTGAAACTAATTGCCGTTTGATGTGTTTTAAAATGTACAACCCATTTCCATTTGATGGGCATTTTCACCAAATTAATGAAAGCTCTCCTGCCTTGAAAGATTTGCACCAAAGCCCCGAAAAGCAACTTACTTGGCAAATCACAAAAATCGTGGCTATGGAACCAGCCCCCCCAGACAAGATTTTTCCATGGAATGTCGCGACGATTAACCACGCCCCCGAGGCAAAGGCGGTGGACGACGGGAGGCCTAGGAAGGGACGACACGGAGCCGGGAAGACGCGGCGGGATGCCCACGCCAAGAGGAGTACGAGGGTTCACCGTCGGCCCGGGGTGTGAGGTCCGCCCCGCAGACCGAAGGGGAGTAGAGGGGATGAGGCCAATCAAAAGCAAACCGCCACCGGGGGGGTGGAGGGGCGGTCTACCCGAACCGGTTTGGGCGGTGAAGAAGAGCACATTGAAGAAGCGGACCGTCGATTAAATCCAAGGTTAATGCCCAGAATCGCTTTTTGACTAAGTTGAGCCCTCAAAGCGCCAACATAGTAGGCCCAGTTCACCTCCCAACCGTGCGCCCAGATGTCCGGGGAGGAATCATTTTTTCGAATAAGGAGGCTTGACGGGAAGCCGGAGGGAGTAGGGTGGGAAGTCGACGATCACAAAGAAACAAGAGGAGGGGGGCAGCCCAGGCTTAGTTTAGGCGGTTGGAGCAGAAGATAGATTGAAGAAGCCGGGCCAGAATCGTGCCGACAAAGCCTTTGGAAAAAGCCACCAAATCTATGGCGGTACAGCCCATTTGCTATTATTTTTATAATTTTACTATTTTCAATTCATATGGAATTTACGCCGCTTTTCCATTTTTAGAATTGACGGCCATTTTCGTCGACGGGTAAAAAATTAACTAAATATGTGGGAAATTTTGAAAATTGCAAATTTTGATGGGGAAAATATTCTTAATCCAAAAATTAATAGCCATACTAAAACAAATTTAAAAATAAATTATACTATGTCATGTTAAACCAATGAAATATGATAAGATAGAGGAAGAAAAAATTCAAAAAAACTAATATCCCATTTGCTATATTTTTTGGAATTTTCAACCACTTTTGATATTACTTTTAAGACATGAATATTTTTGGCCGGACAATGCATCCTCCTCGCCTTGAAAGATTTGCACCTAATTGAGAAACAAATGGCCTAGCTTGGGTATTCTTCAAAAGAAAACGGCTACCTATTTTCCCAAAGAACGTGCATGAGCATTTAGCTTTATTTATTTATTTACTTATTTATGTTTAGGGGACCAGAGCATGTACCGGGACGACTATGAGAGCCCTTCCGCAATTATGGGCTTCTATTGGGCCTTCTCAAGGGTGATTTATCAACAAGGAAAATGTGTTCCATATTTAAAAATAGTATGAGCTACGACGATGGGGCACTAAAGGATCAACCATGCAACACTTCCAAAACATTGTGTTTGTCCCAACAACATTTATTCAACCAAGACGAATATACAGATTGACATTGAAAACAACAAAAAAACAACCTGTTCGGGCGTTGAAGGTGCCAAAAGAGGAAGACGCATTTTTTTCCAAACCATACATCACCATCATTACAAAAGGGCTACCAAAAAAGAACAAGTGTATGCATCAAACTAAATAAAGATCCTACTACAAATGTACATTAACTAACCCGGGCTTAGACGTTATATTTATTGTCAGGATTTCACCTTGAACCGATGGGTCCGAGGGGAAATCCAAATGGTCAAACCGAACTAATTTCTCCTCTTTTTAGAGATAAAATATCGTATGGTGTGCGAAGCGGTAGGGTAACCCAGCTTGTTCGATGAACAAAAACCCCCATCATGATCCTTGCGCCGTTATCTCCCGGTTAATCGGAAATATTCCAAAAGAGAGGGTAAAGGTATTACCACCTCCAAAAAAAATTCTCAAGGCCAGAGAAGCGGATCCTCGCCAAAGACTGGGGATGTGATTTATTCCCAAACAACACGCCAGTAATGAACGCATCGCTTTTCGCCGTGTTAATCGAGCCGGAACCACCGCAAATCCCATCCCGCTTTTGAAAGGTTCTGGATTAGAAGGGTAGGGAACCAAAGGCCTACAACATCATATGTTGAGTCAAATAAAAAGGCCTTGAAGTAATCTTAAGAAAATTTATAGGAATATTTTTTCAAGAATGTTGACAAAGAATATAAGCAAGCCATCATGATATCATAGAAAGTAACATACCAATTGGCGAGGAAGACCGAGTAGGCCGAATACGCCCACCAAGAAGGAGTCGACAGAGTAAATGGCCCTTTGTTTCAATGGCACGAGAACCATGGAGGATTAAACCGGATGACGCCCGATTTATCACCACGAGGATTGGGGAAGGGGAGACCGGGTTAAGAACACAATTCCCAAATCTTTATAATTGAGATCTTGGGGCACGGAATAAACCTTGAGCAAACAAACTTGTATCATGTTCAAGAAGATTCCTAGCTGGTCGGGCCAAAGGCAAAGGTCAATCAAAGGAAGGTGGATCAATCAGGGTGTAGGAAGGAAATATGCCCTAGAGGCAATAATAAAGTTATTTTATTTCTTATTTCATGATAAATGTTTATCATTCATGCTAGAATTGTATTAACCAAACATGATACATGTGAATGCATAGACAAAACAAGATGTCACTAGTATGCCTCTACTAGACTAGCTTGTTAATCAAAGATGGTTATGTTTCCCAACCATGAACAAAGAGTTGTTATTTGATTAACAAGGTCACATCATTAGTAGAATGATCTGATTGACATGACCCACCATTAGCTTAGCACAATCGCTTAGTATGTTGCTACCGCTTTTATCCATGACTTATACATGTTCCCGAATATGAGATTATGCAACTCCTGCACGGAGGAACACTTTGGTGCTACCAAACGTCACAACGAATCGGGTGATTATAAAGGAGTACTGTGTCCCAAAGGCGATGTTGGGTTCGTTTGAGATTAGGTTTTGTCATCCATTGCCGAGAGGTATCTCCGGCCCTTCGTAATGCACATCAAAGCCTTTGGCATACAACTAATGAGTTAGTTGTGAATGTTATTAAACGAGTAAAGAGACTTGCGAACGGATTGAACTAGGTATTGATACCGACGATCAATCTCGCAAGTAACATACCGATGACAAAGGGAACAAAATGTTGTTATGCGGTCCACCGATAAAGATCTTAGAATTGTAGGAACCAATATGGGCATCCAGGTCCCTGTTGGTTATTGACCGTGAATAGTTCTAGGTCATGTCTACATTGTTCTCGAACCGTAGGGTCCGCATTAAGGTTTCAAGGAGCATTTGAGTTTATGTATTTTGATGTACCAAGAGTTCGAGTCCGATGTGATCACGACATGACGAGGAGTCTCAAATGGTCGAGACATAAAGATTGATATATTGGAAGCCTATGTTTGGAGTTCGAATGGTTCCGAAAACGGAATTTACGAAAACGGAGGTTACCGAACCCCCGGAGGTAAATGGGCCTCAGGGCCTTAGTGGAAAAGGGCAGCCCTAGGAGGGCGCTCGCCCCCCTTCCCTAGTCCTACTAGGACAGGAAAGGGCCGCCCTCTCCTTTCCCGGAACCTAGTCCAACTAGGATTGGGGGAACTCTCCCCAGGGAGTAGGACCCCCGGCCCCTTGGCCGGCCCCCTCCCCTCCTTTATATACGGGGGGGGGGCACCTGGAACACAAGGATCTTTAGATCGCCTTAGCCGGGCCCCCTCCACCATATTCCACCTTATACCGCCGCTTAGGCGGCCCCGCCCGTGAAACATCAAGACCCACCACGCCGGGTCGACGAACTCTCCTCGACACTCTGGATCGAGTACGAGGGACGCCATCGATGACGGTGTCAAGAACTGGGCCGAGTAACGGCCTCTCGGATCGCGAGAGAACGACGACTACTTCTTACGCGATCGCTCGCGGGTCACGAGGTACGTAGACAACACTCCCCCTCTCGCTTATACATCACCATGATCTTTGGGGCGAGGAAAATTTTTGAAATTACTACGTCCCCAACAAAGGGCATCCGAGTAGGTTTTTTCTATGGTTTGTTTTTGCACTAGAACACAAGTGAGTTGTGGGCATAAAGTCATACTACCTACCAAAGATGTCATACTTTTGGTTCAGGGTATTGGAGATGAAGCGCCCAGACATTACGCAGACGCTTACGGAGACTGGTTTCACCCCACGAGCACTCCTGCTTAAAGGTGACCGTGGGTGCCTGCCTCTCACTTTAGTTGAACTGAAAGGCTACGCCCGTCCTTGAGAAGGTTAAACGAGTCTATTTGACGAAGTATCGCTGTGGTTTTGATGGAGGTGAGACGGTTCTGCTTAAGCCCGTAGCAGCCACGTAAAATTTGCAACAACAAAGTAGAGGACGCCTAACTTGTTTTTGCAGGCATGTTGTGATGGATATGGTCAAGACGTGATGCTATATTTTATTGTATGAGATGATCATGTTTTGTAACCGGTTATCGAATCGGCGGAGCCATATGGTTGTCGCTTATTGTATGCAATGCACGCTTGAATGCTTTACTTTATCACTAAGCGTAGCGATAGTCGAGAAGCATAAGTTTGGGAGACGACAACGATGCTACGGGAGATCAAGGTGTCGCCCTGACGATGGTGATTGGTGGTGCCGCAAGATGGAGATCATGAAGCACAAGATGATGATGACCATATCATATCCTTATATTGATTTGCATGTGATGTTTATCCTTTATGCATCTTATCTTGCTTTGATCGACGGAGCATTATAAGATGATCTCACTAAATTATCAAGAAGTGTTCTCCCAGTATGCACCTGCCAAAGTTCGTCGTGCCTGCAACCACGTGATGATCGGTGTGATAAGCTCACGTCCATCTACAACGGGTGCAAGCCTTTTGCACACGGAAATACCGGGTTATACTTGACGAGCCTAGCATATGCGATATGGCCTCAACACGGAGACCGAAAGGTCGAGCGTGAATCATATAGTAGATATGATCAACATAAGATGTTCACCATTGAAAACTACCCATTTCACGGATGATCGGTTATGGTTTAGTTGATTTGGATCACGGATCACTTAGATGACTAGAGGATGTCTTTCTAAGGGGAGTTCTTAAGTAATATGATTAATTGAACTTAAATTTATCATGAACTTAGTACCGATAGTATTTGCTTGTTTATGTTTGATTGTAGATAGATGGGGGCCGTTGTTCCGTGAATTTTAATGCTCCTTGAGAAAGCAAAGTTGAAAGATGATGGTAGAATTACACGGACGGGTCCGAATTGAGGATATCCTCATTGCTCCGTAAGAGTTACGCCCCGGATGCACCGCTAGGTGCAGTTCCCGCCCTTAATGCAACCCAGATGTTATGAACGCCCGCGAGCAAAGCGATGACTACTCTATAGTTCGCAGCATGCTTTACGGTTAGAACGGACTTCAACGACGCTTTGAACGTATGGAGCATATGAGATGTTCCAGAGTTGAAGTTAATATTCCAAAGTAATGCCCGGATTGAGAGATATGAAGTTCCAATAAGTTCTATAGTGCAAGATGGAGGAGAATAGTTTTGTTAGTGAGCATAACTGTAATGTCCGGGTACTACAATCACTTGACACAATTGGGAGTTAATCTTCCGATGATTGTGTCATGATGTAATTCTTCAATCACCGCCACCAAGCTACAAAGGCTTCGTGATGAACTATAATATGCAAGGGTTAGTAAAGACTATACCGAGCTCTTCGCAATGCTAAAGGCTGGGAGGTAGAAATCAAGAAGGAGCATCAAGTGTTGATGGTCAATAAGACCACTAGTTTCAAGAAGAAAGGCAAAGGGAAGAAGAAGGAATCAAGAAGAACAAAGCAAGTTTGGCAGAGAAGAAACCCAAGTCGGCCCTAAACCTAAATCGAGTGCTTCTACCGCAAGCGACCGTCACCGAAGGAACCCCCCAAGTATTTGGCGGATAAGAAGGATGGCAAGGTGAACAAAGGTATATGTGATATACATGTTATTGATGTGTACCTTACTAGAGCTCGGAGCACCTGGTATTTGATATCGGTTCTTCAATATTTGCAACTCAAAGGACTAGATTGCTTAACTCGCAAAGGACGAGGTGAGCGCGGGAAATGGTTCCAAAGTCGATGTGATCGCGGTCGGCACGCTACCTCTACATCTACCTTCGGATTAGTTTTAGACCTAAATAATTGTTATTTGGTGCCTGTGAGCATGAACATTATATCCGATCTTGTTTGATGCAGACGGTTATTCATTTAAATCGAGAATAATGGTTGTTCTATTTATATGAGTAATATCTTTATGGTCATGCACCCTTGAGGATGGTCTATTTTGATGAATCCATAGTAGTGATAACATATTCATAATGTTGAAACCAAAAGATGCAGAGTTGATAATGAAGTAACTTATTTGTGGCACCGCTTAGGTCATATCGGTAAAGCGATGAAGAAACTCCATACGATGGACTTTGGAGTCACTTGATTATGAATCACTTGGCACTTAGTAACCGGCTCATGGGCAAGATGACTAGAAACCGCCTCCGACTATGGAGAGAGCAACGATTTGTTGGAAATCATACAAAATGTTGTGGTCCATGAATGTTGAGGCTCGGGGATATCGTTATTTTTCACCTTCCAGATGACTTAAGGATTATATCTACTTAATGAAACATAAGTCCAAACCTTGAAAAGTTCAAAGAATTTCAAGTGAAGTTGAAAATCATCAAAAGAAAATTAAGTTTCTACGATCCGATCGTGGAGGTGAATATTTGAGTTACGAGTTTGGTCTACATTTGAAACAATGCGAATAGTTTCAAGAATCACGCCACCCAACACCCAACGAATGGTGTGTCCGAACGCGAATCGTTTTACTAGATATGGTGGATCTATGATGTTCTTGATTTACCGCTATCGCTTTGGGGTTATGCTCTAGAGACCCGATTCACACCGAATAGAACACCGTCAAACTGCTGAGACGACACCTTATGAATTGGGGTTTCAAGAAACCAAAGTTGTCGCTTTTAAAGTTTGGGGATGCGGTTATGTGAAAAGCTTCAACCCGATAAGCTCGAACCCAAATCGAGAAATGTGTCTTCAAGGATACCCAAAGGAGAATTGGGTACACCTTCTATCAGATCCGGCAAGACATTTGTTGTTAAGAATGGATCCTTTCTAGAGAAGGAGTTTCTCTAAAGAAGTGAGGGAGGAAAGGGAACTTGATGAGGTAATAGTACCTTTCCCTTACTTGAAAGTAGTTGTCCAGAAACCGCTTCGAGACATACACCAAGTAGTGAGGAAGTTGATGATGTTGATCATGAAACTTCGATCAAGTTACCGTAACCTGAGATCAACCAGAGTAAGATCCGCACGAGTGGTACGGTAATCCTTTCGAAATCATGCTACTAGATCATGATGAACCACAACTATGAAGAAGCTGGTGAGCCCAGATTCCCAAAATGGCTTGAGGCCATGAAACGAGATGGGATCCATGTATGAAAACAAAGTATGGATTTGGTTGACTTGCCCGAGGGTAGGCAAGCAATAGAAAACAAGTGGATCTTCAAGAAGAAGACCGACGCCGAGAATGTTATCGTTTTAAAATCGATTTGTCGCAAAAAGGTTTTCAAGTTCAAGGGATTGACTACGATGAGACCTTCTCACCAGAAGCGATGCTTAAGTCCGTCTAATCATGTTAGCAATTCCGATTTTATGATTATGAAATTTGGCAAATGGATGTAAAGACCATTCCCAATGGATTTTGAAGAAGAGTTGTATATGATGCAACCAAGGTTTTATCGATCCAAAGGAGCTAACAAAGTGCAAGCTCCATGATCCATCTATGGACCTTGGCATCTCGAGTTGAATAAACGCTTGATAGTGTGATCAAAGTATTTTTTGATGCATTTTGGAGAAGCCCGTTTACAAGAAAGTGGGAGCTCAGAGCATTTCGATATTATATGTGATGACATATTGTGATCGGAAATGATATAGAATTTCGGATAGCATAAAGGATACTTGAATAAGAGTTTTCAATGAAAGACCCTTGAAGCTGCTTTAATATTGGGCATTAAGATCTATAGAGATAGATCAAGACGCTTAATTGACTTTCCAAAGCACATACCTTGACAAAATTTTGAAGAAGTTCAAATGGATCAAGCAAAGAAAGGGTTCTTGCCGGTTAAAGGGTGAAGTTGAGTAAGACTCAACCCCACCACCCAGAAGATAGAGAAAATGAAAAGATCCCAAAGGCTCTATCATGTATGCAATGTGTGACCCTGATGTGTGCCTTGCTATAAGCTAGCAGGAGGTACCAAAGTAATCCAGAGGGATCATCGAAAGGGTCAAGAACATCCCAAATACCAAAAGGACTAAGGATATTTTTCGATATGGAGGTGACAAAGAGCTCATCGAACGGTTACGCTGATGCAAGTTTTGACACCGATCCAGATTCTAAATCGCAACCGGATACGATTTACACTAAACGGAGGAGCTGCGGGGTTCTAAACAAAGCGAAGGGGATCTACATGTGAAGGGTACATAGCAGCCAAGCAGCTAATGAAGGAGTCCGGATGAAGGAGTTCATATCCATCTAGGTGTCATACCTAGTGCATCGGGTCCAATGAAAATCTTCCGGGACAAACGAGCAATTGCCTTAGCGGGAATCCAGATTTCACAAGAGGACCAAGCACATCAAGAGACGCTTAATTCCATCCGGACTTAGTCCGGGGAGACATAGAGAGAAGATACATACGGATCCAATGGCACCGCCACAAGCCTCTTCCACGAGCAAAACATGATCAACCAAGACTCCATGGGTTGAATCATTACTATGTAATCTAGATTATTGACCAAAGGGGAGATCAAGGAAATATGCCCTAGAGGCAATAATAAAGTTATTATTTATTTTTATTTCATGATAAATGTTTATCATTCATGCTAGAATTGTATTAACCGAAACATGATACATGTGTGAATGCATAGACAAAACAAGATGTCACTAGTATGCCTCTACTAGACTAGCTTGTTAATCAAAGATGGTTATGTTTCCAACCATGAACAAAGAGTTGTTATTTGATTAACAAGGTCACATCATTTAGAATGATCGATTGACATGACCCATTCCATTAGCTTAGCACACATCGCTTAGTATGTTGCTACCGCTTTTATCCATGACTTATACATGTTCCGAATATGAGATTATGCAACTCCTCCACGGAGGAACACTTTGGTGCTACCAAACGCCACAACGAATCGGGTGATTATAAAGGAGTACTAGTGTTCCAAAGGCGATGTTGGGTTGATTTGAGATTAGGTTTTGTCACCCATTGCCTGGAGGTATCTTCGGCCCTTCGAATGCACATCACCAAGCTGCACTACAACTAATGAGTTAGGTGAGATGATGTATTTGAACGAGTAAAGAGACTTGCCAAATAGATTGAACTAGGTATTGATACCGACGATCAATTCTCAAGTAACATACCGATGACAAAGGGAACAAAATGTTGTTATGCGGTCCGACCGATAAAGATCTTCGAGAATATGTAGGAACCAATATGGGCATCCGGTCCCGCGTTGGTTATTGACCGTGAATAGTTCTAGGTCATGTCTACATTGTTCTCGAACCGTAGGGTCCGGACGCTAAGGTTTCAGACTTATTATGAGTTTATGTATTTTGATGTACCAAGAGTTCGAGTCCCGGTGTGGACATGACGAGGAGTCTCAAATGGTCGAGACATAAAGATTGATATATTGAAGCCTATGTTTGGAGTTCGAATGGTTCCAAGAAACGGAATTTACCGGACCGGAGGTTACGAACCCCCCGGAGGTAAATGGGCCTCAGGGCCTTAGTGGAAAGGAGAAGGGCAGCCCTAGGAGGGCCCCCCCCTTCCCTAGTCCTACTAGGACTAGGAGAAGGGCCCCCCTCTCTTTCCTCCCGAACCTAGTCCAACTAGGATTGGGGGGAATCCACCCCTGAGGGAGTAGGACCCCCCGCCGCCTCCCCTGGGCCCCCCCCCTGCCCTTTATAAGGGCAGGGGGCACCTTGAAACACAAGTTGATCTTTAGATCGCCCTCAGCCGGTGGCCCCTCCACCATATTCCACCTCGTATACCGCAAGCTTAGGCGGCCTGCCCGGAAACATCAAGATCGCCACCACGCCGCGGTCGAAACTCTCCCACACCGGCCGGATCGAGTACGAGGGACGCCATCGAGCTGTACGGTGTCAAGAACTCCCCGGGAGCGCGCCGGATCGGCCGGATCGCGGGAGAAGTACACTCTTTTACGCCGATCGCTCCGCCGGTTACGAGGGTAGAGACAACACTCTCCTCTCCCTTAACACCATGATTTTTGGTGCGAGGGAAATTTTTGAAATTACTACCCCCCTGTAGACCTTCACGAGATCCATGGCCCCATCCAACATACAAAATGGGTGGCCCAACAAAGGCCCACAAGATTTTTTCAATTCACCCCTAAAGGCCCACGAATTTTTTGGACTATAGGGATGGCCCAAAAAAGGCCCAAAGATTTAAGGGCCATAATAGGCGGGCCGGAAAAAGGCCCGGATTTTTTGGGCCAATGGGATACCGGGAAAGGCCCACAAAATTTTAGGATTAATGGGCCCCAAAAAAGGCCCACAGATTTTTTTAATTAATGGGCCCATCCACGGAGGCCCACAAGATTTTGAGGACCCTAGTAGGCCCCCATTAACCTTCATGTTTTGGGCCAAATGCCCCCTAATTGATCCGTCCATTAATGGCCGCCGTTCCGCCTAGTAATGGCCCATAAGATCCCTTTCAAAAAGCCTCCCCCTGGAAACATGGCCCAAGTGCCCTTTTTAAGAGGCTTTTGGGTCATTATCCCATAATTCCCCGCCGACCAAGCTTTGGGCCCACTTGCTAAACCCATTTAGTAATCCCCGATATTAGTTTCGCCTCAAAGGGCCCATTTAACATTTCGCCCTATATTAATTTCTCCTTAAAAGCTCCTTTTGTTTTAAACGCCTGGTTTGCATCCCCCTCAACTGAATTAATCGGGCCAAAAAGGACCGAGACAACTTTCGCTTAAAAGCCCGGAATTGATTCGATAACATGGGCCGGGTCCATTTTGGGCCGCCCGGGAGCATTCGGGCATTTGCCCATACTTTCCCCTCCTAAACCCCATTGAGTTTTCCTAAAAGAGGGTCGGGGTTTCATTTTAAATTAAATCTGGGGCTAGTTTGACGGGGCCCATGATGCGGATCATACATCGGATTGCATGACCCGAATTAGTAATTTTACACGGCAAATCAAAGAAGGGATATATAAAAAATAAAGATCGTGAATTAGAAAAATCTAGACTATACAATAAAGAAGTTACAAAGATATTACATCCACGGGCATCAAAGTTCCACATATAATAAAGCACAAGCGACAAAAGAATATAACGCATCAAAGATCGCCACCAAAGGAAATAAACACGACAAAATAATATACAAAACCGACAAAGACTTCAATAGAGTTCAAGAAAGGTTATTTCTTGGGAGTCATAGCCAAGCAATGAGCGATGATGAGATCGGCTTGTTCAACACTTATCTTCCTACTCGAAAAGATAAACAAGGGATGATGAAGGTTTTGCACATAAAAGTATCCAATTCATCACATTTCTTACCCATTTAATAAAGGAATAGTTTAAAATTGCATTAACACAATATGGTATTGTTCCCAAAACATCAGGGAATTGACATTGGAAGGAGTTGGGCCCTACACCCACCGGAAGGTATCAAGAACTATAAGTATCAATGGAGTGTGGGTCAATTTATCCCATTCTTCAAAAAAGAGGCGGTTTAAAAATAGTAGAATGATATGACATTGTTATAGAAGACATTGCGTATTGAATTGTGTTGTAGGGGTAGGTTCACCACACCAGGATTGAAGAACAAAAGCATAGATGCGAAAAAAGATCATTGTCAGAAGTTTAATTTAATGGTATGAAGAAAGAACTTGGTTGCAACCAAACTTAAATTGAGAAGGACAAGCTTTTGTTTATGAACTAATAATAAACTTTAAACATGCAATTTGATGCAAACACCAAAAAAAAATTGTTAAAATGCCTAACCAAATATACACAACAAAGTTTGAAGGCTTGGAAGGACAAACTTACATTTTGGTTTTTCCATTCAATGTCTTCTAAATTTAGCAAGGAGACTTCACCGAAATTTTATAGACTTGCCATCAAAGTGTGATTTTCGTAACACCGACATCGGGCCCAATGCTTTTGAAAGCACGCAAGCTTTGCTCTCATGACTATCCAGATTGATTCACCAGTTACAACAATGTAATGTAAATCATTGATGTGTTCACAAAAAAGAAAATAATAACCATGAATAATAGCACTTAACGAAGTTGGAAGAAGATGGAAAATGGTGTTTGTTTCACTATAATCTTCCCATGATGGGAATATACACGTAGTCCCAACAACATTGAAAGCATTGTCTTTTAAACGAATAAATGGAATGGGGTTCCAACCGGAATTGGCCTTGGGCTTGGGATAGGTTCCCATTGTTGCATTTTTGTTGGAGGATTTTTCCTGGTACGGAGTGCTATGGAAAATGAAATCGGATACCTTTTGTCGGAGGTCCTGTGGTGGGGCTAGTGGTGTCAGGAAGTATGGGTACAAACCGGAGTCGGTCCTATGTTTTGTGTCAGGTTGTACATCCAATATAAGTGGGCGTTTAATTTTCCCACACCACCACGCTTTTTCAAGGACTTTGTCGGTGCCCTGGTTCCAATCACCTCTTCCTTTTTGATGTCCGATGCACAAGAACAAAGATTTGAGGGAAAACATGGTATGACGATGATGGAATATGTATTGATAATGGATAGGCATAGCATCTAAAGTTATATGATGAGTAAACCCAAGGATGGTGGTGCAACAAAGTAGAAGAAATGCAAGACAACAATGCAAGATAGCCAATCAATAAAACCTTGCCAAATTAGAACAGCACCTTGATGGGTGAATAGGAAGGCCATCCGCTTTGACCTCGAGGTTAGAATAGTCATTAGAATGATATTCAACAAGAATCCAGTGGGGAGCGATATTTCATTGCTTCCAAAATGGCACTCAATGCCTTGGTGCCAATTTTGTAAGTCATTGCGGTTCCACAATATTCTTCCGAGGCCGGATTCCATATTCAGAATTGGGATAAATAAACCATGAAAACATAAATAGTTGTGAGATTATCTTTGTAATGGATGATATTCTAATATAGGGCCCTCAGAAACACTTATGTGCTATCACCGATTCCATGAGAGAGCTCATGTGCGAATATCGGCATTTATATAACCGCAAAACACAAAAATAGGCTCATAAGGATAAGGCGATGATAGGTTCATAATAAAGATAGATAGTTTATTGCCAAACCATGATAACAAGAGCCACAACAACTAGGCAGATCAAGTGTACTTATAACCATAACCACGATATATAAATCGGAAAGTGGAACTTGAAAATACGGGTTGTATTGCCCTAATAATTGAAAGCCTATCGAACGACAAAGGACTATCGAACATGGTAAAGAAGAGCAAGCAGATTTTGATAATAAAATGTTGGTTGCGCAGATCCCACACATGATGAACCAGGCATTAAGAATGCAACCCAAATTGCCTCACCATTTCAGCGGGGATGAAGATCCTATGTCTCCTAACCCCTTCTTCCTCGCTCGATTCTTCCCATAACACCCACGGGCCGGGCGACCACCGCCCCCACCCCGGTTCCTCCCCCCCCACCCCCACCCGCCGAAGTTTTTTCCGGGCGAGGCCCCACAACCACCCGAGCCCTTGATCGCACCCGACTGGCGAACCAAAATCGACACCCAATTTTGAAATTTAGTCTACCGTGATTTAACTAGGTGGAATATAAAAGGGAAAACCATAAGCATTGGGAGTATAGTGTTGAGCGCATGGCGGATCCAAGGTAAACCGGACAAAGGCAACTCAACCAAGACAAGAAATCGGTAAAGAAAGGATCTATTTTCCGCGATAAATAAGGAGAGATAAAAGAGTACCGCTCCCGGCGCGACGATTGTGAGAATTTGACGCAAGGGTAGGATGGCCGGCGGGAAGGATCTAGGAGGGTAGACGGTGGCGGCGGGCTGGGACAGACGGTCAGGAGCGAGCCAAGGTGGACGAGGGGGATGAAGCGGAGGGGGATGCAAGGATCCCCCAAAGGCGTGATGAGAGGGCTTTCTTTTGTAATGGACGGCCGGGGTATCAGCCCCAGATGGTGGAGGAGGACGTGGATGGGGTGGGGAGGGCCAGGAGGAGGGGGGTGGAGAGGGTGTTTTGGCCCCACGAAAATGGGAAAAGAAAGGTAGAGAGGAAAGGAACCATGTAGGGGCCGCTTGTCTCAAATGCGAGGAAATTTACAAACTTAGCCCCCTGCTTCAAATTTCTACTACATCACAACAACATTAGTTTGTAGATAGGACGGTAATCTCATACACCAATATTTCCGAAGAGTTTGTTTTGCCCACCGTATGAATATGAATCGAGGAGGATTTCGCCAAGGGCACCCTTGTTTTCGCCCACCATGTATGAATTGGAGGGGTTACCCACGCTTGGGTGAATTAAAACCTACCCCTATCGAACCTATAGAAATGCAAAAGATAGGCTTTCCGGGGGATAGGGAGTGATTTCCATCTCGCAGATTTTGGTTTCGGGCTTATCGGATTTTCCCCCTTGCTCAAATTTTGCACAAGGCATGCCATGGCCAACTCAATTCAATCCCGCTTTATTCTACTATTTTTTTGGATCCATTTTCAATTGGAATTACATTCTATATACATCATTTTTTAATATATACTTTCAAAAGCACAAACCATTTATACATAAATATGGTTTACAAATGGCATGATCTCATTCATAAGGTTGTATCCATCAATTTGATTTTCAAATATTTGAAACCACTTTATGTTGAAATCCAATGTATGTTCCTCGCTAACGCCTCCAATTAATGTGTGTTTCATGGGTTTTTTTAACTTCTCAAACATGTATAATGTGTTTCACACCAACATATAGTGTAATCCCGCTTAGACATAATTGCATATAAACATGCATTGTTTGTAATTGAAGAATCTATGGATCACCAATATTGATAAACTATATAACATTACGGTGCCCAAATTCAAATGAATATGCATGTTTGATACACCAATTTGCATTATGATATTATCGATGTCGTGATCTCCGCTTAAATATTTGAATCCCTTTAATCCGATATTCGCCCATATAGCCACCCATGCTTATATAGGACTATTTTCGACCATACCGCTCATCGCCTCGTCTCTCGTGCTACCTTTATGTCGACAATGATCTTTTATCTGTAAAACCACGTTTTCTCCATCGACCTTCATCACCTATCTCTCTCTAAGTATATCTCCTCCCCGCTATGTGTCTCTAGCTATGATTCTCCATGTGGAATCTCTTTCTCACACAAACACAAAACTTTGTCTCCCGGGTCTCATTTCTCTCAACTATTCCCATGTGTGCCACTCGACACCCCCATAAAGATGTCTTTCGCCCTAGATATGAGAACCCACGACTCTTCCTCTTCAATATCTCTTTCCACACAAACAAAACTATGTCTCCTGTGGTTCATATTTCTCCATTGTTTCTTGTATGTCGCTCAAACACACCCTCTCTCCCTAGAGATATTTTTGCCCTCATATGTCTCTAGCTATCACTCTCAGAAATATCTTTCCTCGCAAACAAAACTCCGCCCTCCGATCTCATTTCTCTCGATATTTGTTTGTATGTGACTCACATGCACCCTTCTCTATCTCTCACACACCCCACACATAACCCAGCCTTCCGATCACCACTCATCTCTAGCGCACTAGCTAGCATCTTTATCTTTCTATTTATCCGCTTCTCCATCAACCTTCTTTTCCCTCACTCTTGATTCCTATCACGACACTACATATGTTTTCTCTCATGCATGCAAAGGCCCTCCACACATATATAACTTCACCCTTTGAACCAATTACGGTCATCTCCGACACCCAAACTAACGGATGTCTCTAGCTAGCATCTCCATCTCTCGATCATCTGAAGTCTCCAACATTTCTTTTCGCACGAGTCTTGCTTCCTATCACCCACACTATATATGTCTATCCATACATATGCATTTATAGGTTGATCTCTTTGCACAATCATTGTGCCTCACCCTCCCCGCCATAGATGCATGCTCCACCCACGCCACTATCTCTTAAAGAAAAAACACATGCAATTGTGGGCCTTCTTCCCCGTTCTCACATGCATGCATATTGTCATACCGATCCGCCTCCCATATCGCTGATCTTAGGACTTATGTCTTCTTTCTTTATCTCATCATGCACGCCACACACACACATCCCACATATACGTATACCTCCACACATGCACGCTCAAGGTCTCTATGTTCCAAGAGTTAATTACCTCAATCCTAATGCCACATCGAATCGTTTCCCTTTGTGCACATAACTTCCACCGGATAAAACACACCACACTTAAAATCTCCTTCCGCTACCCCGCCCGCCTCACTCTTCCCCTATATCCCAAACCAATAAGACCATCCTTTGTTTAATTCCCACATGCACCATCGAATATAGTCTTCCCGGGTGTCTCTCAACAAACATTTCCTCGATGTCGACCCTCTCACGCCCAACGACCTTCTCTTCCCTCCCACGGGCATTTTTTCTCGCAACCCCTTTTTCATACACATCCCCTCTATGATGGCCATGCACACTTAAATTACATCCACAGAGGACCCCGGACACACACACACACACACCACGCACCCCCCCACACACACACTAAGACTCCATTTTCTCTCTCTCTCTCTCACACACACACACACAAACACACACACCCCACACACACTTAGACTCCATTTTTCTCACACACACAAACTAAGACTCCATTTTTTCTCTCTCTCTCTCCCCTCTCTCCCACACACACACACACCACACACTAAGACTCCATCTCACACATGCTCTGGCGAGCATTTGTTCCTACCACCCTTCATCCAACCTTACCCGTATAAACAATCACCTTTATTTACTTGCATAACATGGATAGATTCCACTTTACTTTAGTAGTCAAAACATATCCAGATATATGTATACCCTTATAAAAACGAGTTCATGATGGTGGTCATCTTGTAATAAGACGATGATCTATATCCACGGTAGGAAGCAAACTATGATAATTTTACAAAAGATACCCGACCTCTCTCCACATCATTATCTCCTCAACCTCATTGCCAAGAATTAAAAAAGGAATAAGTCTGAAATCTAGCATGCATTGGTGGTCAAGCACGGGGCCTGGCCCATCCCGAGCCTCCCCATTCCAACCACCACCACCACGCCCCCTCCCTTATCTCTCATCTTTCATTTTTGGACACTTTGGATACCGTTCCGATAAAATTTCCGGATATCATTAGTTTTAACATGGGATTACTAGCATGGGTAAATCCAACAGGTGTTTTGTAAAAATGCATATTGATGTTCCGCAATGCACGAATCTTGCTTGTAATTATATAACGCAAATCACGAAAGGTGAAGTGACATTTTTTGACACAACCACGCTAAATGGCCAGTAAATCACGAAAGGTGAAGGAGAAGGGAAGGGCGGAGTAACGTTTACCACAATTTTTAGGAAATGAAAATTAATTGAGTAGTTTTGCAAATACCATTACTAAACCAAACGGTTAAAACCTATACCTTTGGGCCGCGCCGCTTCCCACGTTAAACGGCATTGGCCGAGGCGCAGACACGCCAAAGAGCGGAGGCACCTCACCGGCTCGCTTTGAAGTGGCGCGACGGGAGAGAGCGGCTTCCTAACGCGATCGCCTGCCGAGATCGGCCAAGGCCCTGCTTTGGATCCATGGGTTAGAGTTATTTGAGAGTTGGGGCTCAAATAGCCCAAAATATCCAAGCATGAGGGTTTAAATTGGGAGCAAGTTGCACCAACCCACCAAAAAAATCCCACCCAAGAGGTGCTAACGAGATAGTTCCTTGGGACCACCGAAAAATCACTTTTTTCTCCATGAAGTATTTATTGTCAATCTAACCCTCACCCAAACACGTTGGAAATATGCCTAGAGGCAATAATAAATGGTTATTATTATTTTTTTTCATGATAATTGTCTATTGTTCATGCATAAATTATCCGGAATACGGGAATACATAGACCACAACAAGTCCCTAGTAAGCCTCTAGTCGACTAGCTGTGATCAAAGATAGTCATGGTTTCCTAACTATGGACATTGGATGTCATTGATAACGGATCACACATTAGGAGAATGATGTGATGGACAAGACCCAATCCTAAGCATAGCACAAAGATTTAGTTCGCTTCGCAGAGCTTTTCCAAATGTCAAGTATCATTTTTAGACCATGAGATTGTGCAACCCCGGATACCGAGGAGTTCTTTGGTGTGCCAAACGTCACAACGAACGGGGGCTATAAAGGTGCACTACGGTATCTCCGAAGTGTTCGGTTGGACAATCGAGATCGGATTTGTCACCCGATGACGGAGAGGTATCTGGGCCCACTGAATGCATCATCATAATGAGCTCAAAGTGACCAAGTGTCCGTCACGGGATCATGCATTACGGAAGGTAAAGGATTGCCTAACGAAACGAGGTATTGGGATACCGACGATCGAACTGCAAGTAACGCACAATTGACAAAGGGAATTGTATACGGATTGATTGAACTCGACATCGGGTTCATCCGATGAGATCATCAAGGAGCATGTGGGAGCCAAATGGGTATCCGATCCCGCTTTGGTTATGGAGAGGCCCCCCATGTCCGATGTCTCCAACCCGAGGGTCTAAATTGGTTTGGCGTTAGGGTTGTAAAGATATGAAATGCAGAATTAAGTGTTCGAGTCCCTATGAGATCTTGACGCCACAGGAGTTTCAATGGTCCGGAGGGAAGAATATATAGGAATGGCCGCCATCAAAGGGGAGGGTCAACCCCTTTTATAAAGAGGGGAGGGAGGCTGCCTTTGCACGGGGCCCCTTCCCTAATTTCTCCCCGTGTTTGGGGCCGATCCTCCCTCCCCAACGCCCCGGGCCGATCTTCATAACCTCCTTCCCCTTGCCGGATGAAAGGATCTTACCATGATTTTAACCAGGTCCACCATTGGCTAGGTCTGGTGTTTGGCACGCAGAGACCCCAAGTTCTTTGAACCTGCCCCAAATCTACAAGGGTATGTAGATGCACCTCTCCGCTGCTAATGAACTCTAGTTGATTTTGCTAGGGTTTTATTTTATGAACGTTCCAAAAAAGGGCTATGAGTAGGTCATCGAGTTTTTACGAGTAAAACTTTGTTTGGGGCAATGGTAATTTCTTGCCACTAAGTCTTATTTTTTCCGGTTTTGGGGATGAAGGCCCGGAGATTAAGAGTTGAGACATGTTCCAAATCGACTGCACTAGTTGCAAAGGGGCTAGGGGTTGCCTATTTGTTGGAGCGGATTGGGAAAATCCTTATGAAGGGTAAATAGAAGTTGGCAAATCACGTTGGGGCTTTAACGTAGGAAGAAAACGCTCAGATAATAGAAGCCCAATAAAAATTGCAACAACAATTAGAGGAGTTTAACTTGTTTTTCACGTTTTTGGATGTATATGGCCAAAATTTAAGAAATGTTATGAATGTCATGTTTTGTTAAACACACTTGATGTCGTGATAGACAACCGGGGACCAAGGGTTGCTTTATTTTTGATACTAGGTATTGAAGAAGCCAGAAATTACCTTTATTGCTAAACCAGCCAAAAGTGAATAGTCGTGGGGACAACCATGAAGACACATGATGGGTCATGGTGTCGCCGGGAGGATGATCATTCCCCAAGATGGAGATCAAAGGAGCAATTGATATTGGCCATATCATGTACTATTTGATTGCTGTGATTTTATCAGTTTTCACTTTTTACTTAGAACAGGAAAGTAAATAAGATGTCCTCTAATAATTTCAAGAAAAGTTTCCCCTAATGGCACCCTATAAGGTTCCAAGACCACGTGATGATCGGGTGTGATAATCCTAATTAATAAACGGGTAAAACGTTTACAAAATAATAGGTTGATTGAAGCCAGCTCATGGCCTTCAAAAAGCCGAAAGGTCAACATGAGTGAAGAAGTAACAACATAAGTGTTCACCGATTACTGTTTCCCTCCTGATGACGGCGGTGTTGACGGATCGCACAGTACAGAGGGATGTCTATCGGGTGGGAGCATTATTTATTAATGCTTAAATCAGAATTAGTCAAAAAGAATATGTTTGTAATAAACCACCTAAGTCCCCAAAACCAAGGGTTAAGAAAACCAAGAAAGGAGGCAAGAATTGTGGGCCTAACTTGGGAATTCAAGCTGCCAAGAAAGATATGTTAAAGCACCGAGGGAAGCCCTTTCCCCAAAGAACCAAAAAGGTTATGAACGTGGCCACAAGGTGATTACCCTGTTGGGCGGCATTTTAACTTAAAGGGCTAAAAGCGGGAGCAAACGGGATATGAGATGTTCCAAGGCGAAAATGGTTTTCCAAGCTCTCCCCTCGGGATTAAGTTAAATTCTAAATTTTGTAAGTGGAGGAAAATGGTTCCAAAGGAGCACATACCAAAAATGTTGTTCCAATTATTAAGGGAGTTAATCCCTGTGAGGGTATTCATGAATCCTCCAGCTTCCCACCAAGCTAAAGATTGTGATAACTTCAATACGGGTGGAAAGCCTTCCAGGTTTTCAAGCTGAAATCAGGAGGTAGAGTCAAAAGGAACATCAAGTGTTATGGGAATAAAACCCGTTCGAAACAAGGGAAGAAAACTTAAAGGAACAAGGGAGTTGCCCGGCCCTGAAGCCCGTGGGAATCAACAATACCCAAGGAAAGTGCTTTTAAGGGAAGGGGCCGGCGGAACGGTTTTACTTACGGACAAAAGGAAAACCAAAATAGTTAACTGAATTATTTGTTTAAATCTTAGTAGCCCCGGATTTGAAAGGGGTTTTTTTTAATAAAATGCGAATAAGGGAATCCCCGGAAACAACGATGGGTCGGAAGGTTCCAAGGTGATTTATTTGCCCCACCTACTTACTTTCCTGGGGTTTTTTAAACCTCAATAATTTATTTAGCCACTTTGAGAGAAATTGACGTTCAAAATGGCTATATTTAAACCCAGAAAATGGGTTCTTTTTAAGATTAAGTTTTTACCCCGGGGAAGGTTTTTTTAATGAATCTGAGGTAAGAAAAAAGTGTTAAAAGAAAAGTTGTCGAAGTCCCAAACGGGAGTTTTGGTCAATTGGGTCAAGGGAGAAAACTATCCAGGATTTAGATCCTAGTTAGAATCGTTTGAACATGCACCATGCCCTTTGGGAAGTGACCAAGATCCAAAAGGAGCAGAAAACTTATTGGAAATCATTAAATGAAAAAAGGGTAATGGTTGAGGCCGGAGGAACAATTTGCAAAGTTTGGGAAAAAACATTTTTTAAATTTTCCAAAGTTGGGGGAGGGAATTTTTCTCCGGGGATTCAAAATTTTTCCCAAACCCTTTAAAATTTTAAGGGATTGAAAATTTAAAAAATTTAAACTTGGGGGTTTTGGAAAGGGTTAAGAAAAAAGGAATAAAAAAAAAGGGGAATAATTTTACGGGGGATCTAGTTTAATTTTGGGGTTAAAAGGGTTTTACATTTGAAACCCCAAAAAAAGCAAATTTCGTTTAAAAAACAAATTGTGCCAAAGGAATTTGGTTTTGGGAATTAAGATTCCCAAAAGGGGGTTTAGGGTTTTGGGGTTTGTTTAAACCCCTTTAAAAAACAAACCGCAAAAAAGGGGTTTTTTTTGGGGGTTCAAAAAAAAGGGGGGTTTAAAGGTTTGGGACCTTAAATTGGTTTTAAATTTCAAATACCGAAAATTTGGGGTTTTTCCCAAGGTACCCAAAGGAAAAAAAAAATTCCCAAAAGGGAAAAAAGGGCAAGACTTGGTTTAAGAAGGACCCAGAAAAGGGCCCAAAAAGGGAAAAAAAAGGGACTTTGGGTTTCCCCTAAAAGGGAAAAAGGGTTTAAGGGAAACCGCCCCGAAGACTAAAAAGTGTGGGGTTAATTTTTCAGGGAACCGATGGGTTTAAAACCAAATTTCGGAATTTTTTAAAAACAAAAGGGAAAGCCCACCCAAGGTTTTAAAATTTTTGGAAATATCACAAAGGGAAAATCAGTAACCCCAAACCTTTAAAAACTTAAAAACCATGGTTTAAATTTAAATTTAATTTTGGGACCGGAAAACAAAAATATTGGATTTTTTTAATTTTTAAGGGAAAGGCGAATGAAAAAGG
>JAHHZJ010000173.1:0-49129 GCA_021437245.1 Aegilops speltoides | reverse complement strand
CCTTTGTGCGAGGGGGGTCAAGACGATCTTTCGTGTTATACACAAGTATACTTAAACGGTCAAGACAGAGAAGTTTTACTACTTGAAGCACAAGTATAAAAGCATTCAAACTATAATCATTAATTTAACACGCTCGCTCATTTGAACGTTACATTTTTGAGCATCCGCTTTATTTACGAGCACCGCCGATGACTTCCCGGAGTGTCGCAGGAGCCGCTTTCATCCGGACCGGCGGCAACGGCGGTGGCATCCATCTCGGATAATGCACCTTCACACGGCAAGAGCCATCCACGCGCCCGATGCAGGCCGACCGCATCTCCTTTATATGCGGAACCGCCCAAGGAATTGCTGCAGAGCCAAAGTAGCTCGTCCGCTTGACTCCTCTGCCGACATGGGCCACGGGTCGGCCATGGCCAGTCCGGATAGTCTATTTAGTTCGCCCATTCGCCAACCTGTCCGCCCAAGAGGGCGATCCGGATGGAATTGAGACCAATACAACTCTTCCGCGCGGATCCCCTTTGGCCCGGGTTTAACGCATCACCGCACCGCAAAGTCCATATAATCCTCCGAACTCCACAAACCAAATTGAGCGATTTGGCATCCATAAACCGGCGACGATAAGAAAAGGCTTGCCACCACGATTCGGCCAGCTCCTCCTTCATAGCTCGATTGCGAGCGGCATCCTTGGCTTCGGCGGTGGCCTTTCAGTTCTTCCGCCCGATACGCCTTTTCAAGAGCCTCACTACGGTCGGTAGCATCCTTTAATTTTGCCACTGCCACCCTCCGCTTAGGCAGCGCAGCTTTTCGCCTTCAACTCTTCGCCTGCCAGGCAACAGATCACTCCTTCGGCTTGCCTTAGCTTGAGGTTCGCCCAAGGCTTCCACAGAAAAGACCGCTCAGATAAACAGATATAACTTATCGTAGGTGGGCTTCACCTACTCAATAAAGCAGCTGCGGAGAATTTATTTACCTTTGCACTCGCCGTCGCCGATTGACAAGTGCGATGTCGATCTCGCCACGCTGTTGTCGACTAATTCGGCAACCGATTAGTCCCGGCTCGACTATCCGCCACCAGACGTAACGCGTATTCATTACCGAGATGTTTAGATTTTTCGATCCTAACGTCGCCTTCGACAACCTACCGAGTCTCGTGGGCTACTATCTATACAGGTTGCATTTTTTATATGCACAACTATTAAAACAAAGGGGGCGCGAAGATACCTCAAATCCCGCCAAAGAAGCTCATGGCAGTACACGCAACCGCCACGGACGAATCCTTCCAATCACCATACGCATTAACGCACGATGATCTTTCCGAAATGGACGCCTCGCAGATTCTTCGCCTTCCCGCCGCTTCTGGGTGCCGAACTCTCCGCCTCCGGATTGGACGCCCGGATTTATTACTTCGGCTCGGCGCTTATCCGGGCGGCTGCAGACGGAGGCGACGCTTCCATCATCTCCTAAGAAGGTCCCCGAGGATGAACCTATCCGAGACGCCGCAGATCCGAATCGCGATATAAATATTTTGGTTACCCATGAGCATAAACGAAGGTACCCTTATTAATTAACTTCATACTCACGGCTCGTTGAGGGCTGGTCCTTCGGCGATGATTGCGCTGTCCGGATTCTCCCGGACGCCGACCCTTTGAGGATTTCTTCCCACGCTTAGGGGCTTTACCTCCGGATCTTCGGAGGCGGTCCTCTTCCTCTTAAGGAGGGATCCTTGGTTCCTCTTCATTTCTTCAAGTATTAGCCTTTATTTCCGCCGCCTCTATGGGCGAACCTCCAACATTCGACCAAAGACGGCTCCAGTAGGTCTCGAGGGGGGCCGACACCTTATCACTTTGATTCGCACCCATTCCTTAAAGAATAAAGGGCCAGGAGACGATTTTTGAAAGGCATACCAATAGAATGTCCGGCTCGAAGCTATTTATCCGAGTATCCGGGCGACGCGCTTAGGCCAAGATCTCGCAATCCGACACGCCACCAGGGTCCAAGAACAGCTCAGACATCTCCGAGGGTGTCGCACCCATAAAATGGGAGAATACGAGGTCCCTCCGGATTGAAAAAAAAAAATTTTTTTTTCCCTTTTTTTTCCCCCGGGGTTTTTTGGAAAAAGGGGGCCAACCCGGGGGCCCCCAAATTTTTCCCGGGGCCCCCCCAAAAAAGGGGCCCCAAGGGGAAAAAAAAAAATTTTAAAAAATTTTGGTTTTTTTTTTTTTTTAAAATTTTGGGGGTTTGGTTCCCCAAAAAAAATTTTTTAACTTTTAAAAAAGGGGCCCCCCAAAATCAATTTTTTAAAAAACCCGGGCCCCCCCCTTTTTTCCCCCAAAAAGGGGGAACCCCAAAGCCCCGGGTTTTTAAAAATTTTTGAAAAACCCTTTTTTTTCCCCCCCCCTTTTTTTTTTTTCCCCGGGAAAATTTTTTTGGAAAAAAGGGGAAAATTAAAGGGGTTTTCCCGGGGGGGGGGCAAAATTTTTTTGGGCCCCTTTTCCCCCCCCCAAAATTTTCCCAAATTCCCAAATTTCCCGGCCCCCCCAAAACCCCCCCTTTTGGAAGGGGGTTAAAATTTTCCCAAAGGGGCCCCGGGGGGTTTTCCCCCCCGGGGGGTTTTGGGCCCTTTTTTCCCCGCCCCCCCCCGGGGGGGCTTTTTGGGGGGAAATTTTTTCCTTTGGGTCAAAAAAATTTTTGGGCGGGGGCCCCCCCAAAAACCCCCCGGGTTAAAACCCCCAAAGGGGTTTTTGGGGAAAGGGGGTTTTAAAGGGCCCCCCTTTTTTTTCCCCCCTTTTAAAAAGGGGGCCAAGGTTTTTTTCCCCTTTTTAAAAAGGCCCGGAATTTTTTTTTCCCCCCCCCCAAAAAAAACCCCAAAAATTTGGGGGCCCCCAAAATTAATTGGGGAAGGGGGTTGGTTTTTTGGGAAAAAAAAATTTTTTTAATTAAATTTTTTTCAAAAAAATTTTTAAATTTTTTTAAAAATTTTAAAAAACCCCTTTTTTTTAAAAAACCCCTTTGGAAAAATTTTCCCCTTTTTTTCCTGGGAACCAAAAAAAAGGGGGGGGCCCCTTTTTTAAAAAAAAAGGTTTAAAAACCCCCGGGGAAACCCCCAAAATCCAAATTTAAAAATTTTAAGGTTTGGGGAAATTTTTTTTCCCCCCAAATTTTTTTTGGGGGCCTTTAAAATTTTTTTTTGGGGGGTTTTTTTTTCCCAAAAACCCCCCAAAAAATTTTTTTTGGAAAAATTTTTTAAAAGGGGAAAAGGGGCCCCCCCCGGGGGGGAAACCCCCTTAAGGAAATTTTGAAATTTTAAAATTTGGTTTTTGGGGGGAAAATTTTTTTTTAAAAACCTTTTAAGGGGGGGAAAAAAAAAAAAAACCCCCCCAAAAAAAATTTTCCCCTTTCCCGGGGGGGTTTAAAGGAAGGTAAAAAAAAAGGGGGGGGGGGTTTTTTTTTTTAAAAAGGGCCCCTTTTTGGGGGGGTTTTGGGGGAAAACCCCCCTTGGGCCGGGGGGGGTTTGGGGGGGGAAAAAAAAAATTCCCCTTTTTTTTTTTTTTTAAAAAAAGGGAATTCCAAAAAAAAGGGGGGGGAAAAAAAAAAACCAAAAAACCCCGGGGGTTTACCAAAACCGGGGGGGGGGGGTTTTTTAAATTGGGGGTTTTTTTCCCCCCCCTTTTTTCCCGGGGCCTTTCCCCAAAAAAAAAAAGGGGGGGGGAAAAAAATTAAAAATTTAAACCCGGAAAGGGTTGGGGGGGTTGGTTTGGGGGGTTTTTCCCCCAAGGTTTTTTTTTTTTTTAAAGGTGTTTTGGGGGGTTTTAAAAAAGGAAAACCCCAAAAAAAAAGGGGGGGCCCCCCCCCCAAAAAAAAAACCCGGGGGGAAACCCCGGGGGAGGGGTTTTTTTTCCCCAAAAAAATTTTTTTTCCCCCCCCGGGGGGTTTTTTTTTCCCCAAAAAATTTTTTGGGTTTTGGGGGGGGTTTTTTTTCCCCTTTAAAAAAAAAAACCCCCGGGGGGGGCCCCCAAAAAAAGGCCCCCAAACCCAAAATTTTAAAAAAAATTTTGGGAAAAAAAAGGGGGGGGGGGGGGGGAAAAGGGGGCCCCAAAGTTTTCCCCCCTTTTTTCCGGGGGGGGGCCCCCCCAAAAAAAGGAAAATTTTTAAAAATTTTTTCCCCCCCCCTTTGGGTTTGGGTTTGGGTTTGGGAAATTTTTTGAAATTCCCAAAGGGAAAAAAAACCCCAAAAAAATTTTGGGGGGGTTTTTTTTTGGTTTTTGGGGTTAAACCAAAAGGGGGTTTTTCCCCCTTTTTGGCCCTTTTTTTTTTTTTTGTTTTTTTGGGGTTAAAAAAAGGGGTTTTCCCTTCCCCGGGGGAAAAAAGGGGGGAAAAAAAAAAATTTTTTAAAAAAAAATTTTTTTTCCCCCTTTTTTTTTTTTTAAAAAAAAGGGGGAAAAAAAGGGAAAAAAAAACCCGGGAAAAAATTTTGGGAAAAAAAAAAAAGGGGGATTTCCAAAGGGGGGGGGGGGTTTTTCCCAAAAAAAAAAAGGGGAAAGGGTTTGGCCCCAAAAACCAAGGGGGGGAAAAGGGGAAAGGGGGGAAAAGAAAAAACCCCTTTTTTTTAAAAAAAGGAAAAAATTTTGGGGAAAAAAATTAAAAAAAAGAATTTGGGGTTTTGGGGGGCCGGGGTTTAAAGGAAAAAATTTTTTAAAAAAAAAGGGTTTTTAAGGAATCCGGGGAAAAAAAAAAAAAAAAACCCGGAAAAAAAGGGGGGGGAAAAGGGGAAAGGAAACCCAATTTAATTGGTAAAAGGGGGGGCCCCGGGGGGGGAAAAAAAAGGGGGGGGGCCCAAAAAAGGCCCAAAAAAAATTTTTAAAAAAAAAGGGCCGGCCTTTTGGGTTTGGGGCCCGAGGGAAACAAAAAAAAGAAAAAGGGGAAAAAAAATTTTTTTCCCCCTTTTGGGAAACCAAGGGCCCTGCCCCCCTTCCCCAAAAACCCAAAAAGGGGGGGGGTTTTTTCCCCGGGGGGCCGGGGGGGAAAAAAAATTGGTTTAAATTTTTTTTTTTTTCCCTTTCCCGGAAAAAAAACCCCCCCCCTTTTTTTGGGGGGGGGTTTTTGGGGTTTTTTTTTAAAGGGGGGGGGGAAAAACCCAAAAAAAAAAAAATTTTTAATGGTTTTTTTCCCTTTTTAAAAAATTTTTTTTTTTTTTGGAAATTTTTTTTTTAAAAAAAAGGGAATTTCCCTTTTTCCCCCAAATTGGTTTTTTTTTTTTTAAAAAAGGGAAATTTTTTAAACCCCGGAAATTTTTTTGGGGGGGAAAAAAATTTTTTGAAAAACCCAAAATTTAAAAAAGGGGGGGGAAAAGGGGTTCTTTCCCTTTTTTTTTTAAATTTTTTTGGGGGGTTTTTTTTTTTTCCTTTGGATTTTAAAACCCACAAAAAAAAAAAGGGCTTTAAAAAAAAGGGGGGATTTTTGGGAAAGGGAAAAAAAAAGGAAAAAAAAAAGGGAAAAAAATTTTTTAAAAAAGGAAAAATTTTGGGTTTTTGGGGAAAAGGGCCAATTTTAAACCAAAAAAGGGGGGGGGTTTTCCCCCCCCCCCAAAAAAAAAATTGGGCCCGGGGGGAAAAGGGGGTTTAAAAAAAAAAAAGGGAAGGGGTTTTTTTTTAAAAAAATTTGGGTAAAGCCCCCCCCCAAAAAAAACCCCCCCAAAAAAAAAAAATTAAAATTTAAAAAAAAACCCTTTGGGTTTTTTAAATTTTTTTTTAAATTCAAGGAAAAAATTTAAAAAAAATTTTTTGGAAATTTTTAAATTTTAAAACCAAAAAGGGGAAACCCAAAATTTAAACCCCGGGAAAAAAAAAAAAATTTTGGGGGAAAAAAAAAAAAAAAAAAAAAGGAAATTGAAAAATTTTTTGGGAAAATTTTTTTTAAAAAAATTTAAATTTTTTCCTTTTTTAAAATTTTTAAAAATTTAAAGGGTTTTAGGGGAAAAATTTTTGAAACCAAAAAATTTTTTTTTTTTTAAAAAAAATTTTTTTTCCAAATTTTAAAATTAAGGGTTTTTAAAATTAAAAAAAATTTTTAAAAAATTTAAACCCCAAAAAAAAAATTTTTTTAAAAAGAAAACCCCCGGGAAAAGGGGGTTTTTGGGAAAAAGGGGCAATTTTAAAGGGGGGGGCCCCCCCCCGGGGGGGGCCCCAAAAGGTTTGGGAAATTCGGGAAAAAAAAGGGGGGGTTTTTTTTTTAAAAAATTTAAAATTTGGGGGGGGTTTTTTCCCTTTTTAAAAAAAAATTAAAAGGAACCCTTGGGGAAAAATCCAAATTTTTTTAAAAAAAAAAACCCAACCCCTTTTGGGGTTTTTTGGCCTTGGGAAAAAAAAAATTTTAAAAGGGTTTTGGGAAAAATTTTAAGAATTAATTTTGGGGGCCAACCAAAATTTTTTTAAAGGGGAACGGAATTTTTCCCCCCCCCCCCAAAGTTTTTTAAGGGGGGGAAAAAAAAAAAGGGAAAAAGGGGGAAAATTTTTTAAAAAAATTTTTTTTGGGCCCCTTTTTTAACCCAAAATTTTTAAAAAAATTTTTTTTTTGGGGGGATTTTTTAAAAATTTTCCCAAACCGTTTTTTTTTGAACCCCCCCCGGGGGTTTTGGGCCAAAATTTTTTAAAAAGGGAATTTTTCCCCCCGGGGGTTTTTTCCCGGGGAAAAAATTTTTTTTTAAAAAAAAAAAATTTTTTTTTTAAAGGGGCCCCCAAAAAAAGGTTTCTTTAAAAAAAACCAAGGGGGTTTTTCCTTTAAAAAAAATTTTTTTTTTTCCCTTTTTGGGGGTTTTTTCCAAATTTGCAAAAATTTTTAAAAAAATTTTTTTTCCCCAAAATCCCCTTTTTTAAAAATTTTTTTGGGGGATTTCCAAAACTTTTCCCAAAAAAAATTTTTTTAAGGGGGGGAAAAAGGGTTTTTTCCGGAACCCCCCTTTTTGGGGGAAAATTTTGGGTTTCCCAAATTTTAAAAATTTTCAAAAAATTTTTCCCCCCCCCTTTTTTTTTCCCCCCCAAATTTTGGGAAAAAAATTTTTTGAAAACCCCCTTTTTTTTTTTTTTTCCCTTTTTAAAAAACCCCAAAAAAAAAATTTAAAAAATTAAAAGGGGGGAAATTTTTTCCCCCCCGGGTCCTTTTAAAATTTAAATTTTGGGGGTTTTTTTTGGGGGGTTTCAATTTTTTTTCCCCGGGAAAACCCCTTTTTAAAATTTTTTCCCGGGGGGGGGTTTTTTTTTTTTTTTTTTTTCCCCTTTCCCCCGGGCCCCGGGGGTTTTGGGGGAAAAAAATTTTAAAAAAAAAGGGTTTTCCCCCTTAAAAAATTTTTTTAAAAAATTTTAAACCCCAAAAAAATTTTTTTCCCCCAAAAATAACAAATTTACCCAAAAAAAATTTTAAAAAAAAATTTGGGGAAAAAAAAAAATTTTTTGGGAAGGAAAAAGGGGGGAAAAAAAATTTTTTGGGTTTCCCAAAAGGTTTTGGGGAAAGGGGGAATTTTTAAAATAAACAACCCTGGGTACGCCTGTATCTGAGATTTTACATTCCTCCGACCGATCAACGCCGACCGGGCGATCATCACGCTTAGAAAGCAATCGCCGGTTTGAGCCTCAAATCAAGTCGGGCGATGAAGCGGTTCTCGCAATGATACAGAACCTCATGACCGCTGGTGAAATATGCCGATCTGCATACAGTACCAAGGATCCCGAGGTAGATGATGACGAAGCAGGAAGGGAAAGAAGAATGGCAACCCAAGCAGCAGATGTCAAACCGCAGGTCATGGAAATCGGGCAAGCGCAAGGTCGATGATTTTGTAGTTAACACTAATGCGCAGGACAGAGGCCCGCGCGAGAGGCAAAGCTAATCGGGTCCAAATGCTGGTGCAGTGCCGCTTGAATTACTTGTTGAATCAGCCTCGTCCCAAACACGGGACTAAAGAAAACCCATCGAATCATCTTTGGAAGGACTGTTCTATTATGCAAGCGCTCAAAACTCGATAAGCTTTCCGATATGATCAAGGATCGTGGTGGTTCAGTTCCGTTTTCATGGGCCGGTCAAGACGGAGCTTCCTGCTCAAAGGCACAACCAGAGCAATTTCAACAACCGTAATAATCAAGGTAGCCAAGAAGAAAGCAGCAGAATAAAGCATCGAGCCAGCCAAAGCAGCTTGAACGGGCGGGCAATATCATGTTTTCACAACCAGCTTGGACAAGCGGATAGGAAGCTTCACAAACGGGCAAGAATTGCTGAACCGGCCGTGCTACGGTATTTACGCTGGTCGTAACAGCCGATCATATGGAGTGTAGAGGACCATCCCCGGTTGATAATCCGGTCACTGCTTTATGGTGGACCCCAAGTTGGGGGCTATAAGTTTACTAAGGTGCTTATGGATGGAGGAAGCAAGATCAATATATTGTATTATGACACTTTCCGTCGCATGGGTCTCACAGATAAAGATCTCGCATCGCCCAACACGGTGTTCCATGGTGTAGTGCCGTGCAAATCTGCTTATCCCATTGGCAAGATAGCCTTGATGTGGCCTTTGAGACGAAAGCATGATTCTCGGTCCGAAAAGCTAACCTTTGAAGTAGTAAAATTCGAGCCCATATCATGCCCTCGCTTGGGCGGCCGCTTATGCCAAGTTCATGGCGCGACCTTGTTATATCTACTTGCAGCTTAAAATGCCGGGTTACAAAGGAACAATAACGGTGCACGGAAGTCGCCGAGTCGCTGGAATGTGAGGAAGGAGATGCAATTTACGCAGGTTGTCTCGTACACAGAGGAGTTGAAGTTCTATAAGGATAATGTTGATCCGGCGGATATGACCCTCCAAGAAGCCTACTACGGAGCATGAGTCGATCTGAAATTCAAATCGGCGGCTGAAACCAAGCTTGTTGACTTTGTACCAAAGCATTCATCTAAGCACCACCATCGCTAACCCGATCCCAAATAGGAAGGCGCTACCATCGAAGTTCATCCGTGAGAACCGGACATTTTTGCATGGAAGCCTTCGACATGCCAGTGTACCGAGGAACTCGCCGAGCACACACTTAATGTGGATCCTAAGTATAAACCGTGAAACAGTTCCTCCGCCGGTTTAATGAGGAAAGGCGCAAGGCCATTGAGAAGAAGTAGCCAAAGCTTCGCAGCTGGTTTTATCATCGAGGTGTTTCATCCAGAGTGGCTCGCTAATCCGTGCTAGTCCTTAAGAAAAACGGCACTCGGCGATGTGTGTGGACTACATGATCTTAACAAAGCTTGTCCCATGGATCCTTTTGCTCTCCCCGCATTGATCAGATTATCGATGCCACGGCAGGATGTGAGCGCTAAGTTTCTGGACGCCAGACTGGATATCATCAAATCAAGATGGCAGTCAAGGACCGTGAGAAAACGGCGCTTATAACTCCCTTTGGAGCCTTCGCTATGTATCTATGCCTTTCGGGCTCAAGAGCCCAAGCCACGATCAGCGGTGTGTGCGAATTGTTTGCATACACAGATTGGCCGCAATGTGCATGCCTATGTGGATGACATTGTGGTGAAATCAAGATGTAGGAGACGCCAGGACGATTTGAAGGAGACCTTCGACAACCTCGCAGATTTATAAGATGATGCTTAATCCGCCAAGTGTGTTTTTGGTGTCCCGCCGGCAAGCTATTGGGGTTCCCGTGTCCAACAGAGGAATCGGCCAATCCGAGAAAATTAAGGCGATCACCTCCTTGGCTAAACCAAAGTGTATCAACGACGCTCAACGCTATGGCAGGCCGGATTATGGGCGCCGAGCCGGTTTATTAGCCGACTTGGAGAGAAGGCTATTCCTTTATACCAGATGCCGAGGAAGACAGATCGCTTCGTCTCGAGTCCACCATGGACGAAGCTGAGGACCTAAAGCGGCATGGCCAATCCGCCTGGCTCCCTGTAGCCCAGCTGACAACGAACCGTTGTTCTTATATGTGGCAGCCAATGCGCGAGCGGTGAGCGTGAGCTATTGTGGTCGAGCGTAAGGAGGCAGAAAGGAATATCCGTTCAACGGCCGGTTTATTATATCGCGAGGTACTTATTGAATCCAAACAGAGGTATCCGTGATTGGCGTAGTTAGTCTATGGTGTTTTTATGGCCAGCCGAAGCTGAAACAATATTTCCAAGGGCATCCTATTACAGTGGTTAGTTCAGCTCCCTTGGGTGATATCATACAAAACCGGGAGGCGACTGGCCGGATTGCAAATGGGCCATCGAGCTTGGGCCGCACGGGCTCAAATATATGCCACGCACGGCAGTGAAATCACAAGCGCTTGTCGACTTCATTAATGATTGGACGGAGTTACAAGCACCAGAGGAGAAGCCGATCATACATACGGACTATCCACTTCGGCGGGTCCAGTGCAGTTGAAGGCTCGGGGTCGAGTCGTGTTAACTTCCCCACGAGGTGATAAGTTTTGTTACGCTTCTCCGCCTAATGTTCCCTTGTACTAATAATGCAGCTGAGTACGAGGCTTTACTCCATGGTCTCCGGATGGCTAAGGAAATGAACTTGAGCCGGTCAAGTGTTTTGGTGACTCGACCGGTGGCGCAGCAAGTATCCGCACTTGGGATTCTAAGGACCCCTCATGGCTGCATATCGACGAGAGGTGGATAATATTGCAGGGTGCTTCAAGGGATATCAAGTAGATCATGTGGATCGCCGAAGAACGGTTGCAGACGCTTTTGCCGCTGGGTTCTCGCCAGAACCGTTCCCCTAATGTCTTCTCGACATCTTGCACAAACCGCCGGTTCAGCTCCCGGTGAAGCGGATTTGGCAATTCCCGACCCGAGGCCCAGCTTGGGCAGCATTACACGCTATTCCGGATTGGACGGTGCCTTATCTTGGCGATATGACTCGAGGAGAATTGCCGACGATGAGGTTCGCCAGCAGTAACCCGCGCCCAAGTCCATGACGATTATCAATGGTGAGTTGCATCATCGCAGCTGCTTGTATGCGTTTAACGCTGTGTTTCCCGAGGAAGGTGGCGAAATTTACGAGAAATCCATGAAGGATTGCGGGCACCATGCCGGTTCAAAGTCCCCGTATGGCAAGGCATTCCGTCATGGATTCTATCGTTAACGGCTCATGCCGGCGCGGAGGATTTGGTCAAGCATCGCGATGGTGTCGAATTTCCAGCGTGCTCATATACCGCACAGAGTTGAGGATGATCCCGATAACATGGCCGCTATGACGTGGGGGCTGGATATGGTCGGGCCTTTAAGAGATCCAAAGATAAGAAGACCCATCTGCTGGTGGCAGTGGACAAATTCACCAAGTGGATTGAAGCGAGCCTCGCCAAGAAGTGTGATGCGCAACAATGTGCAGTTCATCAAAAGGTGATTTTCCGGTTTGGCTTTCCACACAAGATCATCACCGATAATGGCACCAATCTGTCCAAGGAGCTATGAAAGAATTTTGTGAACGCGAGCATATCCGCTTGACGATCGCCGCTGGCGCACTTCACCCAACGGGCAGCAGAGCGTATAATCAGAAATCTTTGCGAGGCATCAAACCGCGACTTCGTCCCATTACAAAGGACGCCAGGTGCTGGGTTGAAGAGCTCCCATCGGTGCTATGGAGTATCAATACTACGCCAAACCGGCTCATCGTTACACGCTTTTTTCATGGTTTATGGAGCGGAAGCAGCTTCTCCCAAAGGATATTCGGCACGACTCGCCTGTAGCGCTTATGTTGAAACGACAATGAAGCGGGCGCGACAGACGCTTTGGACCTGCTGATGAGGAGCGGATATGGCAGCCGCCGGTCGCAATTTACCGAAGAAGACCTTCGCTGCTATCACACCGCCGGATCAAAACCAGAGCCTTTCAGAAGGCGATTTGGTATCGCTGCCTCATCCAAGACCGCATGACATGCACAAGCTATCCCCACCTTGGGAAGGGCCCTTTGTGGTCAGCAAGAATCTGCACAACGGTTCCTATTATCTCGTTGATATTCGAGAGCGAAAGACTCACGTGACATCGAGGAGGAGACCAACAGCCGTGGAATATAGCTCATCTTCGACCTTATTACACATGAGTCATCGGCTCGCTTTATGTACATAGCATGACAATGTATATATTATCTTTCGATATAATAAAAACCAGGCCTCACCAAAGCGGGTCTCTCGCTTTTCTTTTCATGCGTGGTTACACGGAGTGTTTCTTTTCAAAGCGCCTCCTTTACCCTTTGACAATTATATTTATCATTTGGGGCTTGGTCAGATCCCAACCAAGGTTACACCTCTTGATAGGCGAAAGCCACTAGATCATTTGGGGACACGGTCACGCCTCGAACCGGTCACGCTTCTTGGTCGGCCACTAGGCCAGCGCCACTTGGGGCTTGGTCGAACCCGAACCAATGTCACGCCACTTGGCCGGGCGATCGCCACGAGTCTTTTGGGGACCTCGGCTGACTAGCACCATCGCTACACCTTCGGGGGGCTTGGTAGCATCTGACCATGGTAATGCCATCTGACCAGCTCCAAGCAGCTCTCCTTTTTTACAAAGAGTTATTGCCTTTGTTGCCATATTTGGTATTTGATTTTTGTTGTGTTTCCAACATAATGAATATTTTTTTCGGTTTAGCCACAAGAATAAGCCGATAGTGCACGATCTGGTATTATCCAAAGTTTTCATTTTTTCTTTCCGGTTTACCATTTTTTCCCGGTTCATCTTTATGGAAAAACTTGGGGGCTAGTGCTCATTCAGCACGCCTATATGAAGGTTATTGCCTCCCAAGACGGTTATGGTTTTAACAAAGAAAGCCTCCGCTTCAAGATTGGTTACACCAGCTTTATGCCCAGATATGGCAGGTATTTGTATCAAATACTCATTAAATTTTCAATACATAAAGACATATTGATGCTATAAACCGCCATGCGGTCTCACCGCCCGGTTTTATCTTTTGATTGCAGGAACTGCGAATCAAACAAAGTTCACTCGATGCACGAAGGCATACCCAGCAACAAAGTTTAGCTAAAACTATTACAAGGCAACACAAAGGCCCAAATGATCATTGTTTTCTAAACCGCCACCGGTTCAAGACTGTTCTTCGCCCTCCCCCCGCTTCAAAGATCCTCTTCTACCCATTGGCCGAAATCCACGTAAGTCCAACCGATGCCCATCGCTTGAAAAACAGCTTCTTCATGAATCAAAGTCGACGGTTCATCGTCGAGCGTAAGTGTGCTTACGGATTGAGGGATTAAATTTTCCGCCAAAAGTTGAGCGACACACGCTTGTTCCGATCATTGTATTGGGCTTGATAGTGCTCCAAATCGCTTCTTCCGCCAATTGACAAGCAAGTGGGCGATCGCACGGTTTATTGCACGCAAGTCCTCTTCATTAAAGTCCGAGCCATCTTCCTTCACACCGATAGCCTCGGCTGCTTCCATCGATCAAAATCCGCACCTGTGCTTTGGCCCGGATCAAGGCGCTGATGGCTCCGGTTCGGCAGCCGACTTCTTTACCTCCTCAATCCGGGAAGGTAGGATGGATAGCCGGTTCAAGGTGTCTTGGATCAAGGATGGCGCCGGTTGTTGTGTGACATTGTGGTAATCACACGCTATTCGTATATACTGTTCTACTAAGGTGTACACAGCTTTTAGTTTCTTCCGCACGCCATTCCCTCAAGTGCTCAACGCTGTGCCTGCATTTCATAAACAGTGACAGTTTTAAACCGAGGCCGAGATACGTAACAAGTAAATTACACTTATTTGCAGGGCGATCAAGATGGCTGCCGCCATAGAATGCACTTGCCGCTTCACTACCGCCGATCATCTACCACCGGTTTAAGGGCTGCTTCAGATTTTCCGCCCGCTTGAGCAAGTTGGTTTTTCAAAGGGCCCGCATAGCCTGCTCCTTCTTCATTTTGTCCTTCGCTTTTCTACAAAGAGCCAGAGCAATCGTCGCCTTTCTTGGCCTTTGTCTGTCTCCTTCCTTGGGTCTCCACATACGCCGTAATTCGCAATCCGTCATCCTTGATCGCCACATCAGCCTGCATGTTCACAAAGATCATCACCAATAGCATTAGTGCAAGTCTCAACCACACAACATCGCTATATGCTTGACACTTGGGGGCTAATGTACCTTCAATTTTTTCTGCTAACTAATACATGGAAAGTCCCAAGTTCAATACACGATTTAACTCGCACTTGGGGGCTAATGGCTGTTTCATTTTACTACAAAGATTGCTACGAAGTTTTGGAATACCGGTTTAGGTTTGCATACATAAACCGCCTTGGTGGTTATGAGGAAAATTGCAATGTAGCTTTATCGAGAGAATTATCAAAGTGCCGCTTGATCACAGATTGCAAACCGCCCTTGGGGGCTACGAGGATTACTATATATCGATATTTAAGAAAGGAGCGCATTTCAAACTTGTCTCTCATCGCTTCACCTGCCGCTTCATAGTCACGGCCATCAGAAGCCGGTTTAAGTATCCGAATGAAGGTCTTGGGCGCCATAGCGCATATGTTTCCAGCTCTACATTCCATTTTCCTTTCTTAAAAGCGCAGAGTCCTCTTTCACAAAGGTGCCGGGTTAAGGTAGCAGATTGTTCGGTTCAGAGTGGCCTATTCCAAGATTACCACGCCGCTGTTTTTTGATTCGACGGACCGAGCAGGCACAGGGCTTTGGCAGGACTATGAGGTTTTTCAGATCGATGGTGCCGGGCAGGAGGATCAATGACATATGAAGCATCTCAGAGGCCTCCTCTCGAGTCACATCTTCTTGAACCGGGGATTATTCGAATATCTTCAAAAGCAACATTGTCATGATCCGGTGCTCGCCATGATCGGAGGTGCCAGCTTCTCGCGGTTTTTTCCAAACGAGCTTTTTTATCGGGTTTCGCTTGGTCCTCAAGAAACAGAAATAAGACACGTACATTACGTAAGAAATTGACAAGTATGTGGTCATGATGGCTTACCCGACAGCCTATCTTCAAGGCGGCAATTGAGTGGTCGATTTATTCGCCAGAGGATGAATGAGAGGTGACCTGATAATCGGAGTCGGACGGATTAAGAGGTTGACGGAATAAACCCGCTGGAATTCAAGGTAATAAAATGGTTGAAACCTCGGTGCGGCGCTGAGCCGGGTTGTTCGGTAAACCGCGGAAGTAACTACCGCCCATCGTGCCGGTTGTGCGGCGGGCCTCGTGGTCAAGGCGCTTCATAAGAAGTTTGGGATCCAAGTGAGCAAGAGGATGAGAAAAGTTAACTTTCCGGTCTTGCCCGCCGGAATTTTGGGGAAGGTAAGCTTGTTGAATCGAAGAAAGAATGGTTACTCGCAAATCCAAGCGTTGTCGGGCTTCAAAGCCATCCCCGACAAGCATCGCCATCAATAAGACGGTAAAAACAAGCCAAGAGAGTCAAGTTCGGATTACCCACATCGTCATCGATGGCCGGATCGATTTAAGCCGGTTTTTTCTCTTATGAGCAGTGCTTGACAACTTTCGCTTTTGGGCCGGTTTTGCCGCCAGCCTTTGTCCGCTTTGTCTTGCGAGAGCTTGCTCCGTAATGGATCATCACCGATCGGAAATAATTGAGAATTGCAAGTATGAAAGTAATGGCAAAAATTAATGATGGCACAATCAGAGCTTACCGCAGAGGAGCGCTGAGGGTGCAGAAGGAGCTGCCGGTTTGGGCACAGAGGTGCTCCGTTCGCTCAAAGATTTTTCTCATCAATCAGAATTTCGCCTTCGACAATTCTAATTTGGTGTGTCGGAGTGGGTCATCGACACCGCCGTATATCGACACATCAAACCGAACGCCGCTCAAAGGCAAGATGCCCCAAGATAACCAAAGAAGCGTGCAGACGATTCCAATAAACCGCTGCCATAAAGGCCCGGAGCTTGGACAGTTGGGGAGCGATCTACTTTCTTTTTGCGGTCAATCGCTCATGAAAGGGATGTGTGGTCTGAGCCGCTCGGGCGGAAACCAGTAAAGGATTTTCACCTTCGTGGAGGTGTCTCGCAGAGAACCAAGTTGCATTCCATTCTTTGGGGTGAGAGGAGCTTCACGTGGGATAAGTTATCTTTTCTTCTCGATAGCCATACCGCCTAACTCAAGATTGGGGCCATCGGTGAATTCGCACGGCGTTTAGGTGGAAAAGATCCCGAATAACTCGGATGTATGGCCCTCTTGCGTATAAGCTTCGACAAGACTTGAAAATGACACAAGTTGGTAAATGCATTGGGGCCGATATCTTGGGGGCGAGTTGAAAGTTGGCCATTACGCCCCGGTAGAACTTTGACCCGGCGGTTTGAAACCCCTAATAAGTGATCTACTTAAAACTATGACTTCACCTTCCTCGAGGAGTGGGAGGACATTCTCACCAGAACCTCCAATGGATGGTGTTTTGCTATCCAAAGCGCCAATGGACACTAGCTGTGTCTGGCCAAGGCCTCAGAGACGCTGGAAGGGACCCAGCTTGCACTCGCAGACACCTGCTTGGCCATCATGAGGTCTACAAGGAGAAAAATCCGTTTGAGAAAATACTCATTACAGAGTAATTGATCCAAGATATGACAAACCGAAGATGATCCGATGAACCGCCTCAATACGGTATGGTGTCGATATATATTGGCGGTTCAACACAGGGCTAATGGTGTGCCGATGCCGTTTAGCAATTTTTTCTTGTTTCTATGGTGAGTTAAACCGCTTAATTCTCGCTTCAGAGGAAATCGACGTAAACAAGTTTCACAAGAGTTCATGTTTATCATGGATCAAACGTGAGTTTTCGTAAAACAGGAAAAGCGCCATGAAAGTAAAGAAGAAGGTGAAACGCACCATAAGGTATGCATATGTATATGTGAGAGAGCTATGGATTTAGATGAGAAGGCGCGCAAATGCGCACGGATCTTCGCTTAGTACAAAACAGGATCATAATGCCGCCAGAGGATAGAAAGGTGAAAGCATATGAAGAACACGGACAAGCTTGAACCCTAGAACAGATCTAAAGATGATGAACAGATTAAACAAAGGATAAGGGATTTACCGGAAGCGTAAAAGGAGCACGCGAAGGTCGCCAGATTCTGGTCCGAACAGGTTGATGCAGCGCCATCGACGAAGCAAAGGTCGATGGCGACGACGGAGCTCGAGGCAAGCGGCGCAAGGAAGAAGACGAAGAGGGAGCGAAGAGAAACCGAATGACCCTTCGGTCTTATTTATAAGGCAAGAAAACTAGGTCAAACGCGCGAATCCAGTGGACGGTCATTAAAGAAGGCGCTTATAAAAGATAAGCTTCAAGATGACGCCTGTGCCGGTTTACAATGACCGGGAGCGATGATGTCATGCCGGCTTACAATGATGACCAAAGTGATTTATCTACTACACAAGAAGATATCCGAGATGCGTGTTTTATCAAGGATCGACATGAACCAGCTCAAATCAACTGGGGCCTAATGTTGGGGATATTACCACTAGGTGTAAACCGCCGATGATTGGGCCGGTTAGCTCGCTAGAGGTGTAGAAGCTATGAAAAGGCCCAAGGCCTATAGTCGGTTTAACGCTGGTAGCCGTGAATTAGCCCGATGTATGACTTGTATTGTAAGTTAGAATAGAGAGATACCAACCGGGATACGAGTATGAACCGTTGGGATTCTCCAAACCGACGGGCGCCACTGTATATATAGGGACGACGACGCAAGTGTTCAGATGACAACAACAGCTCGAGCCTAGGCGGCTTATTTGCTCCCTAGCCATCGAGACTACATCAATTCCATCACAACTAGACGTGAGGCTTTTACCTTCATCAAGAGGCCAACTAGTATAAACCCTCGTGTCTTTGTGTCCGCTTTTAAGCCCTACAAGTAAACCCAGAAGATGGCTCCACGACTAAGTCCTCATACCAGACATCTCGCCGTGACAAATCCACGACAAGTAGTCCGAGGAATTTGCCGAGGGCGGTTGAGGAACTGGCCGTGAGGGCGCTGATGGTGAAGCACTTGGCTTGCGAGCTGGCTTCTTCGGCATTGATTTCTCGGCTTGATCGGGGCTCAAAGAAGAGCAGCAAAGCAGCAGAATCCTCATTGAATTTCCTCACCGCCTCCTTGGCCTGCTTTTGCCAGCTTGGCTTGGCGCCTCGACCATTCTTCAGAAAGTCTTCACCACTCTTGATGCTAGTGGGATCATGACTTGGCCAGTGCCAAGGAGCTCTTGGGCATGGAGGGTTTAAGGCTAATTTCTCATGTACTTGGGAGTAACATAGCGGTATTCCTCCATTCTCATGCCCATCTTCTTTCTATCTTTGTATGACTTTATGCGCTAATTTTTGGTCTCCTTGCCAAACTTGGATTCATCAGTGTGCAAGAGTCTTTGTATATTTCCTCAGAATTTCAAAGGCAGCATGACCTCCTGCTTTTTCCTCCCTTCATGGGTCTCTTGCCTTCTCGCCATTTTCTTCAGATGAGGAATTTGAACAATAGAGCACTCAAGAAGTATGCAGTTTTTCTTCGAGGAACGCTGCAAATGAGTTAAGTTGATGAGAACCTAGTGATTCAAAGAATGACATGAGTACCTATGAACAGAGTGTAGGTGCGAGGAATTTGGAGAGGTCATATGCTTCTCGCATTTATTTTTCAAAAGAACAAGTTTTGAGGATTTTGACCATTGAGCCTTGAGGAATTTCACTAAGCTGCTTTTGTCTCAGTTCCAGAGTTGTACAGATTGAAAATCCACACAATTGAGGAATCTTGAAGAAATGAATGCTTAGAGAGATAAATCAAGAGCATACAAAGGCGTGAGGTGTTCATATGTGAAGATGTGAAAGCAAAACACCTTTGAAGATTTTCGAAAGATTTGAGAATCAACGCGAGTAATAAAAGTGACTTTTAATTATCTGAATCAAGAACACGATTTAACAGTGAATGAACTCAGAGTGAAGTTCGTCATGTTAGATCTCCCACGCCCTAACTTGGTAGAGGGAGACGGCTACGGCGGCAAGCGAGTGAAGATTTCGCGTCGCGCTGAGTACGACGCATGGAATGAGGTCAAGGCAAAGCTTTTCCTCACCGGCGCATGGCGATATAGTAGCGGCGGCGCTTAGGGTTTGAGGAGAACTCGAGCGAGACACAGCGATCGAGCGGAGTAAATGAAGTAAGGAAGGAGAGGGGGTATTTATAGCCACGGTCAAAACTGTTCACCTCAAGATTTTGGGACTAACATGCCCCTGCCCTTTCTTTCTTCACGCTGACATGTGTCACCCACGCATCGCAGATGAGATCGTAAGATCGTGGGTGATTAAACTAATACATCGCGGGGAGCGGTAAAACCCAAAACTTGATAAGATTTGTTTAAAAGTTTCGCTTCAATTTCTTCAAATGTCAAGGACACAAGGAAGACTTTGAACGAAGTTTCAACTGTAACGCATATGAAGAATTTGTGAATAGATTGATTGAGTATAGCATAGAGGGAAGGGTCCGATCACATTCACTTAGCGTAAATCACAACTTGAAGAATTAGCAATAAGTGAATGTTGTAGAGGACATAAACTCATATATATATATATATATATATCCAATGAAGAAAACGACGGAAACATTGAAGATTTTGCAAAGTTGAAGAATTGGAATAACTGAGGAATTTCAAAAATGAAGAAAACTCAAATTGAAGATTTTCAACTTTTGTGGTGGCGTAGCCTCATCAGATAAGAATGATGATTTCAGACACCGTACAATTGTCGAGGGTTCTCGAGAATCAAATTCTTCATTGATTTCTCACACTTAGAATGTTATTCTTCATTGATTGAGGAAAAACGCTTTCTTCATGTGTTGTACATCTAAGTCATCAATTATGCATAAGGGTTAGGATGTGTGTCCTTTTCAAAGAACATTCAAGATTCTAAGATATTTAGCTCACACCGCAACTTGCTAAATCTCTTCTCATCCAAGGGCTTAGTGAAGATATCAGCTAGTCGTTCTTCACTTCACATGCTCGATGGAGATATCGCCTTCAACACATGATCACGAAGAAAATGATGATTAATCTGATGTGCTTAGTCTTCGAAAGTGCTGAACTGGGTTGTGAGCAATCTTGATGGCACTCTCATTGTCGCAGAGGAGAGGCACATTCTTCACGCTGACGCCATAGTCCTTGAGGGTTTGCTTCATCCAAAGCAGCTTGAGCACAAAGATGAGCCAGAAGCAATGTATTCTTCAAAGCAGAGAGAAAGATACACGCTCGCTTTCTTCGAGGACCAACAGATCAAAGATCGTCCGAGGAAATGACAAGTGCCGATGTTGACTTGTGGTCCACACGATCACCAAAGATAGTCGAGTCGAATATCCAATGAGATCAAAAGCAGAGCCCTTGGGGTACCATAATCCTAGTGTTGGTGTGTGAGCTAGATATCAAGAATATGCTTCACACCTTTATGGTGTATTCCTTTGCAGCTTGAAATCGGGCACACATGCAAACACTAAGCATTATATCCGCCTAGATGCACATAAGTATAATAAAGAACCAATCATGGAGCAGATACCTTGTGATCAAGTCAATACCATTTTCATCAAGGCATAGATGGCCATTTGTGGGCATAGGAATTTTGACGCTTTGCAATCTTGCATGCCTAATTTCCTCAAGACATCTTTGAGGTATTTCTCCCGAGATATGAATATGCCATTGCGCTGTCACGACAATTTGAAGACCTAAGAAGAATTTCAACTCTCCCATCATAGACATTTGATATTCTTCACTCATCATATAGGCAAATTCATCACTATATCGCTGGTTAGTACAGCCAAAGATAATATCATCAACATATATTTGGCACACAAACAGTTCACCATCATATGATTTAGTAAATAGAGTAGGGTCGAGTGAACCGGTGTGAAGCCATTTTTCACGAAGAATTCCTTCAACAGTCATACCACCGAGGGGCTTGCTTGAGGCCATAGAGAGCCTTATTGAGTCTCAAGACTTTGTCGATTCTTGGGATCTTCAAAACCCGGGTTGAGCAACATATACTTCTTCCTCAAGCTTACCATTGAGGAATGCACTTTTCACATCCATTTGATATAAGATGATATCATGATGGTTAGCATAGGCAAGTAAATGTAATAGCCTCAAGTCTAGCAACAGTGCAAAAGTTTCATCAAATCAATTCCTTCAACCTCGTGTAGCCTTGAGCTACTAGTCGTGTTTATTCCTCACAACAAGGCCATTTTCATCTTGCTTGTTGTGGTAGATCCACTTTGTGCCAATGATATTATGCTTATGAGGATCCGGGCTATCGACCAATTCCTGCACATTGTTCAACTTTAATCGATGTAATTCTTCTTGCATAGCCCTAATCCACTCCGCCCGTAAATGCTTCATCTACCTTAGTGGGCTCGAGATAGAGACAAAAGCATAGTGCCCACAAAAGTTAGATAAGTGTGAGGCTTTTGAGCGGTGAGAGGACCCGTGCGCTAATGTCATCGATGATCTTCTTCCACTTGCACTTCTTTTGCAACGCTGCGGATGAGTTGGTTGTCGCCGAGGATTTTGATCAGAATTTTCTTCAAAGACCATTGTCCTCATCATGTTCTTCTTCGTGCATCACCGACGCTCTTCATGAACAGGAATGAATTCTTCAAAGAGATTCTTCAAGAGGAATGACATCCTCGCTGTTTTGAGCTTGATAGCATCCTCGTGCTGGTTCATCTAACACAGTAGGTAGGTGCTCTTTTGCAGCCATTAGTTTTCATCGAACCACACATCTACAAAGGTCAACAATCTTGTGAAGAACAATGTTGAAGACTCAGAGGTGTGCGAAGTCCTTTCCAGAACCAAGCATAAAACCTTCATGTGCTTTCGCAAATTTAGAGTTGTGGTGAGGATCTCTAATCCAACATTTAGCACCAAAGACTTTGAAATAACTCACATTGGGTTTCTTGTCGCTGAGGAGTTCATAGGCGCCTTCTTGAAGAATTTGTGAATACTCTGATGATGATGCAGCAAGATCAATTGTATCAATCCAAAACGCCGATGCTTTTGTATTCATCAAGCATAGTGCGAGCCATCTCAACAAGAGTTCTGTTTCTTGCGCCCACGACGCCATTCTGAGGAGTATAGGGAGCAGATAATTCATGAGTAATACCAAGTTCATCAAGATAGGCATCAAGACCAGAATTCTTGAACCCAGCCCATTGTCACTTCGATATGCTTGATCTTCACACCAAAGTTGGTGAAGCCCTCGAGGAAAATCGCTTGAAGACTTCCCGCACTTCATGTTTGTAAGTTACAATGTGTACCCATGTATATCGAGAATAATCATCAACAATGACAAAATCATATAGAGATGCATCATTAGTGACCGAATAATGGTTAGGTCCAAAGAGGTCCATGTGAAGCAATTCAATGGACGGTAGTGGTCATGATAGTCTTCATGGATGCTTGGCCTTGGTCATTTTTCCGCTTCACATGCTCCGCATAAGTGATCCTTGAGGAATTTGACATTCTCAATGCCAATGACATGCTTCTTCTTCGCAAGCGTGTTCAAATTCCTCATGCCTCGCATGACCAAGTCGTCGATGCCATAGCCAGCCTTCTCAAGCTTTTGCAAGTAGACACATGGCTGGTTGTGGTCCCAGAGAAATCAACAATATACAGATCTCCTCTCCTAAAGCCTTCAAGACTTTGGAATTGTCACCCATAATCACAACACAATGATATTTGCCAAAGACAACAACCATATCAAGATCACAAAGCATTGAGATCGACATGAGATTGTATCCTAAGGACTCAACAAGCATGACTTTGTCCATGTGCTTATCCTAGAGATAGCAACCTTACCAAGACCCAATACCTGACTTTTGCCTTTGTCAAGAAAGATGATATGCTTCAGAGGTGACGGTGATAAGGAGCATCCATCAATAGATTCTTGTCACCAATATGTGATTTGTACATCCACTATCGAGGACCCATTCAGTGGTTTTGGGTTGATCATCCCGCAGATGAATTAGTGTAACTTACAATCTCATATGCTTCATAGTGAAGAATATGACATCAAGTTCATCGATGAATTTCATCAAGCAAAGAAACAGATATAGCAAGATGAGGACGGTGAAATGAAAGTTCATTTCATCATGATTAGCTCAAGGCCCTTCCAGCACTTTGTCAGTCCCTCAAAGAAATTCTTCAGACGTTAGAGCACGCCCGAGACCTGACCTGCAGAAGAGATTAGTTCTTTTCTTCACCACCCACATCCGAGGGGTGGCAAAGAATTCATCATCCTCGCGAAAGCACCATGTGAGAAAGGTGGCAAAGATGCCAAACCATTTCGCTTAGCATGAGAGGGGTTAGGTATGCATATGAATAAGCAGAGTAATTCTTCGAGGACTTATGAACATAATGGTTTGAATAATAATGCACATATTCATAGCCCTTAGCTTTACCCTCAGACAGATTTGTTAGCACGATGATAATCATATGAGGACTTTGATCCAAATTGAGGAATTTGATCCTCGTGGAAGAATTTGGTCCATATGAAGAATTTGATCTGGGGTTCCTGTTCTTCATAGGTGGTGTCATGAGGACATTCACCAAGACTTTCAACATAGCTTTTGGGAACCCAGATTTTCTTCATAGGGGAACCGCTCTCGCAGCTTAGTGCCAACATATCTAGCAAATACTTCACCATTCTCGATTTTTGAACAGCTTTATAGTTGAGTCAAATGACTCATCAAGAATGAGGAGATTCACATGTAAAGTCAGATAAGTTAGATGGATCAATTGAGGTCCCTTTGCAAACCCATGAGGTTTTGGGATACCGCCAAAGCTTCCAATATGTTCCATCGGCATTGAGTTTCCTCTCAAAGGCAATACCCTCTTTCCTAGGGTTTCGCTGAGGATCTGCTTTTGAGCACATCACAATGTGTCTCGATGCCCTTTTGAGGCTTTTGTACATGCTCGTTATGTACAATTCCTTCAGCCCCTCGCATTGTCAAGGATACTAGCAATGTCCTCGATGAGGAATTAGTGATAGCAGAGGCAGATGAAGAATTTGTAACATTTGAAGCATTTGAACATTCAGTGAAGAATTAGCGTGTTCACGCTCAATGCACTTTAAGCATGGAGGAACAATTCTTCCCGAGAAGCGCTTGATTTGTTGAGCTAGTAATGAATCGCGCCCTTCTCAAGATCTTCATAACACACTCTTAACTTTTCGAGATCTTCCTTTCTTTGAAGAGCTTCAAGAGAAAGCTTCTCATGATCACCAAGAGGGTATTATGTTGATTTTAAGGGCTGCTGCTTGGAGTGAATTCTCTCAAGACATTCACCCAAGGCTTTGATCGATCCATTTCTTGCATGCAACATATTATCACTTCTTTTCTAGCATATCTTGAGTTTGTTCGAAAACCGTTTGTTGTTTAGTGGCAACACAAATGAGTTTAGTATAGCAGATTCAATGTCATCATCGATTCACCATCGCCGACTCATCACTATCGATTCATCATTACAAGATTCTGATGAGGAGCATTCGTTACCTCAAAGACCATTTGCCATAAGACAAGATGTAGAAGATGATGATTCTGCTCGAAGTCATCGCTTTGAGAGATTCCTTGAAGTCCTCAAACCAGGGATCATGACAGTTCGATGACCTTCATAGACATCGAGATTCGTCCCGTATGAGCTTCGAATTGCCAAGATGCATAATTCGGCCAATTGGTCTCGGATAGGCAGGAGCAGTATGATATCCTTCGCTATAATATCAAGTCGAGTGTACTTATGCGAATATCATCAGCAGATTCGCCATCTTGCATAGATCAGTGAGACCAATCTCGCTGACGGTCCACAAATGTTGTTCTTTGCCATGAGGCGCTTTTCATCATGGCCTTCCACTTGGGATAGTCATGACCGCCAAAGATAGGGCATGTCACTTTCTTCATACCTGCGTCGATATAACTAAAAACTCCAAAGTGTTAAACTAAAATCACACGTAACAAGGGAGTACCTTGCTCGATACCAATTGAAAGTGCTATATCGACTAGAGGGGGGTGAATAGGCGATTTTATGAAATTTTCATCGAGGAATTTGCCGGTGAGGAAATTCCTTGGCTAAGAACTATTTGCAGCGAATATGTACCCGTAAGTAAACATAACAGATACACGATAGTTAGTATGATGAAATGAAGACTAGAACAGAAAGTACGGTAAAGCGTAAACACAGATAACATGATGAAGACAAATAGATCAAGAAATTGAACTAAGGAATTTGTGAAAGTCTTCACCAAAGTCTTCAAGCACGAGATATGAACAACATGCAACACGAATGAGGAAATGAAAGAGCCGAGGAAATAGAACCAGTGCAGTTGGTGAAGACAATGATTTGTAAACCAGCCCAACTGCTGGGCTTGTACGTCTGTTGGAGCGGCCGAGTATTTAAACTCGAGGACACACAGCCCCGACACCCAGCCTCCGAGTCGCAACTCAGACACCCACCCTCACCAGATTCTCCTTGAACTAAGACCACGCAGGCTCGCCCAATCACTGTGGTAAGTCTTCAGTGACTTCCAAACCTTCACAGACTTGGTCACTCGGCGATCCACAATTCCTCTTGATGTTCTAGACCTTGACGCCTAACCGTCTCGAAGAAGCACGCCTTCAAAGGTAATAAGCGCCGATCCACGCAGATCAATTTCTTCAAGGATGCTCAATCACTTGGGGTTTGTGTGGGTTTGGTTTTGGGATTTTCCTCACTTGATGATTTTCGCCAAAGTCCTCAGAGGATGGGTTGCTCAAATGACAAGTGTCAAGTTCTTCTCGAGCAGCCAACCAACTAGTGGTTGTAGGGGGTGGCTATTTATAGCCTAGGGAGCAGACCGACATGATAAGACATAAATGCCCTTCAATGATATGACCGTTAGGTGGATAAGATATTTTGGTCCGCCGGCAGAACATTAAAGAACGGTCGGAAATTTGACTCTCAAATTCCTCGTGGCTATCATGTTCCTCACTATGTAGGCAATTGGCACCTGCGAATTCCTAACTCCTCGAGTCAGAGAGAAAGTCATCAAGACTGTAAGAATCGCTGGTTCCACATCAAGAATTTCACCGAACTGTATGAGATTTCCAATGGCTTCACTCAAGGGATTGGTAGGTGTAGGATTTTGAGTTGAGCATCACATGGAAATTTTTCCTTAGTATTTCTCAACCCCTTTAACAAGACGGTGTTTCCTATGACTCAAGAAAGAGAAAATGAAACTACAAAACAAAAGTCTTCACGCCTCATATTCCTCAATGTATATCAAGTCTTCAAGGTCACACCAATTTTTTCACTTTCAAAGTCTTCAGAGAGTCTTCGTAATATCAAAGTCTTCAATAAGAACTTCATTTTTAGGGTCGACTTTTCTATAAATATCAAACTCCTCATAGACTTATAGACCTGTACACTCACAAACGCATCGCCATTTAACCTATAAGTCTTCAATACACCAAAATCACTAAGGGCACTAGATGCACTTACAGTGTGTGTTGTGGTCCTATAGAGAAATCAACAATGTACAAGTCTCCTCTCCTAAAGCCTTCAAAGACTTTTGGAATTGTCACTTCCATGATCACAACACAACGATATTTGCCAAAGACAACAACCATATCAAGATCACAAAGCATTGAGATGTATATGAGGTTGTATCCTAAGGACTCGATAAGCATGACTTTGTCCATGTGTATGTCCTTAGAGATCGCAACCTTACCTAGACCCACACTCCGACTTTTGCCGCCGCGTCAAGATGATATGCTTTTATGTGACGGTGATAAGGAGCATCCATCAATAGGTTCTTGTCACCAATATGTGATTTGTACATCCACTCATCGAGGATCCACTCATTTGTTTTGGGTTGATCATCCCGCAGATGAATTAGTGCAGCTTACAAACTCATATACTTCATCGTGAAGAATATGACATCAATATCATCAGTCAATTTCATCAAGTAAATTGATCAGATAATCAAGATGAGGACATGTGAAATGAAGGTTCATTTCATCATGATTAGCCTCAAGGCCCTATCGTGCATTTTGTCGTGCCCCCAAAGAAATTCTTCTGACGTGAAGCACATCTAGAGACCCGACCTCATGCAAGAAGTTAGTTAGTTCTTTTCTTCACCACCCACAACTCAAGGGGTGGTAAAGAATTCATCACCTCATGAAAGCACCATATGAGAAAGGTGGCATAGAAGCTAGTCCACTTTGCTTCACATAAGAGGGGTTAGGTAAGCATATGAATAAGCAGAGAAATTCTTCGAGGACTTATGAACATAATGGTTTGAAGAATAATGCACATATTCATAGCCTTAGCTCTACCCTCGCAAATGAGTTGTTAGCACGATGATAATCATATGAGGACTTTGATCCTTTTGAGGAATTTGATCCACGGAGGAATTTGGTCTCAGATGAGGACTTGGATCCATATGAAGAATTTGGTCCATATGAAGAGTTTGATCTGGGGTTCCTATTCTTCACTGGGTGGTGTCATGAGGACATTCACCAAGACCTTCAACATAACTTTTGGGAACCCAGATTTTCTTCATAGGGGAACCGCTCTCGCAGCTTAGTGCCAACATATCTAGCAAATACTTCACCATTCTGATTTTTGAACAGTTTATAGTTGAGTCAAATGACTCATCGTAAGAATGAGGAGATTCGCATGTAAAGCCGATAAGTTAGATGGATCAACTGAGGTCCTTTGCAAAGAACCCATGAGGTTTTGGGATACCGCCAAAGCTTCCAATATGTTCCATCGGCATTGAGTTTCCTCTCAAAGGCAATACCTCTTTCCTAGGGTTTCAGGATCTCGCTTTGAGCACATCAAAAGAGTCTGATGCCCTTTGAGGTTTTTTGTACATGCTCGTTATATACAATTCCTTCAGCCCTGCATCGTCGTGATACTAGCAATGTCGCCGATAGGAATTAGTGATAGCAGAGGCAGGTGAAGAATTTGTAACATTTGAAGCATTTGAACATTCAGTGAAGAATTCGCAGATTCACGCTTAATGCACTTTTAAGCATGGAGGATCAAATTCTTCCCGAGTAGCGCTGATTTGTTGAGCAAGTAATGAGTCAAGGCCTTCCAAGATCTTCATAACTCACTCTTAGCTTCAAGATCTTGCTTTTGAAGAAGTTCAAGAGAAAGCTTCTCATGATCGATAAGAGAGCATTATGATGACCTTGAAGGTCGTCAAACTTGGAATGGAGTCCCTAAAGACTTTCAGCCAAGGCTTTTGACTGACCCATTTCTTCACCCAACATATCATCGCTCTTATTTAGCATGTATTGAACTTTTTCCAAGGCTCTTTGTTCTTTAGTGGCAAGGGAAGCAAGTTTGATATAGCTAGGTCCAAATTCATCGCCAGATTCATCATCACTAGATTCGATAGGTAGGATTCGTTACCTCAAAGATCGCTTGCCATAAGGCAGGGGTAGATGATGATGATTCGGTTCGAATGTCATCGCATTGAGAGATTCCTTGTAATCCTCAAACCAAGGATCATGACGAGTCCGATGACCTTCATAAACCTCGTGAGAGACGGCCCCAGATTAGCTTCTCGGTGATTGAGATGCATGACGCTATCGAACTGATTTTGGGATTGCACTAGAGCAGTATGACATCCTTCACCGTGGAGGTTAAGCAATGTGTACTTGCGAATGTCATCACTCTCACCATCTTGCATAGATCGGTAAGACCGATCTCGTGACGGTCCACGCTTTGCTGTCCATAGCCATGAGTCGCTTTTCATCATGGCCTTCCATCGAGGATACTCATGACCATCAAAGATGGGGCAGAAACGTTCTTCGATCCCGCAATGACATAACTAGAACTCCGTGGTTAAACTAAATCACACGTAACAAGGAGTACCTTGCTCGATACCAATTGAAAGTGCTATATCGACTAGAGGGGGGTGAATAGGCTATTTTATGAATTCTTCATCGAGGAATTTGTGTGAGGAAATTCCTTAGCTAAGAACTACTTGCAGCGAATAAGTACTCGAAGTAAGCATGACAGAATACATACGTAGTCATCATGATGAAATGAAGACAAACACAGAGTACGTAGTAGCGAAACACAGACAACACAAGATGAAGACAAACAGATCAAGAAATTGAACTAAGGAAATAGAGAAAGTCTTCAACAAAGTCTTCAAACACATATATGAACAATCACTCAACACAATAATGAAGAAATGAAAGAGTTGAGGAAATAGAACCAGAAGGTTGGTGAAGACAATGATTTGTAGACCAGTTCCAATCGCTGCCCCGCTACCAGTACATCCGTTGGAGCGGCTGAAGTATTTAAACTCAAGGACACATTCCCGACACCCAACACTCGAGCACGCAGCTCAGACACCAAGTCCTCACCAGATTCTCCTTGAACTAAGGTCACATGCACCCCATCCAATTACTTGTGGTAAGTTCAGCGACTTCCAAACCTTCACAGACGGGTCACTTGGCAATCCACAATTCTCTTGATGCTCAAGACCATGACGCCTAACCGCTCGAAGAAGCACAATCTTCAAAGGTAACAAGCATCGGATCCATGCAAGATCAATCTCTTCAGAGATGCTCAATCACTTTGGGTTTGTGGGTGTTTGGTTTGGGTTTTTCTCACTCGATGATTTTCGCCAAAGTTCTTTGAGGATGGATTGCTCTCAAATGACAAGGCCGCTTTGAGCAGCCAACCAGCTAGTGGTTGTAGGGGCGGCTATTTATAGCCTAGGAGCAGCCCCGACATGATAAGACATAAATGCCCTTCAATGATATGACCGTTAGGTGGATAATATATTTGGGGACAGCAAGTGGCAAAGACAAAGAACGGTTGAATTTTGACTCTCGAATTCCTCAGTATATCATGTTCTCACTGTAGGCAATCAGACTGGCGAATTCCTTTAACTCTCTGGCCATCAAATTCTCAAATACTTTAAGAACTTCGCTTCACATCAAGAAATTGATGAATTGTATGAGATTTCCAATGGCTTCACTCGAACGGATTGGTAGGTGTAGGATTTTGAGTTGAGCGCCACATGGAAATTTTTCCTTAGTATTTCTAATTTCTTTAACAAGACAAAGGTTTCCTATGACTCAAGAAGGAGAAAAACAAAACTATGAAAACGAAGTCTTCAAGTCTCATATTCCTTGCATGAATATCAAGTCTTCACGACACACCAATTTCTTCACTTTCAAAGTCTTCATGAAAGTCTTCGTGAATACCAAAATCTTTAGTCGAAGATATTCATTTTAGGGGCCAACTTTCTTCAGAAATATCAAACTCCTCATAGACTTATAGAACTGTGTACACTCATAAACACATATCCATTTTATATGGGTAGTACAAGAGTGGATCTACCACGAGATCAAGGAGGCTAAACCCTAGGAGCTAGCCTATGGTATGATTGTTGTAATTGTTGTCGTCCTACGGACTAAAACCCTCCAGCTTTATATAGACACCGGAGAAGGCTAGGTTTACACAGAGTCGGTTACAATGATAGGGGATCTACATATCCGCTTTTGCCAAGCTTGCCTTCCACGCCAAGGAAAGTCCCATCCTGGACACGGACTAAGTCTTCAATCTTGTATCTTCATAGTCTTGGAGTCCAAACCGATGATGATAGTCCGCTATCCTGACACCCCTAGTCCAGACTCCTCGTAGCCCTTAACCAAAGCTTCAATGACGACGAGTCCGCGCCAGATATTGTCTTCGGCGCTAAGGCGGTTCTCCTCCAAATTCCATGTGCTTGCCTTAATAGTGTCCGCTTCCTTATAAATGTTGCGCCCTTGGCTTCTACGCCTAATAATGGCCCTCTTCCACGGTCGCATTTAATGTGAAAGGCCAGGTATTTTTACATTTTACCCCAAGCTGCGCTAATAAGCTGCCTATAAGAGAGGCAAGAATCCAGATCCAAATCACACCATCCCCTTCCATGAGTACTCATCGAGCGCTTCGACAAAAATCCACTTCATCATGGACCGCCGATGCGGTTCTCCTCTCAGGCTCCCACCAGAGATTGAGGAGATGTTCAGCCAAGCACAATGAGCCGGTGACGCCCAAGCGAGGGATACCTCCTCCGCCTTATGGTCCCTGCTCGAGCCGGCCACCACTACAAAGGTGGAAAGCAGGCGGAGACCACCCCAGTCCCTACAAAGGAGAGCGGTGTGCTTCATCCCTTATCTAATAAGGGGATCGGATTTCCATACATCCGCTTTCACCGGGGCTTCGGAGTTCTACGACTCTAGCTTCATCACCTCACGCCCGCCTCCATTCTGCACATTGCGGGTTTCAGAGTTTCAGTGAGTTGTTCTGGGCATCGAGCCCCATTTCGCCGCCGTGGAAGAGATTGTTTTGCCTCGCACTCGCTCTCACAAGGGGTCGAGATATCATGTGGGCGGAGCCGAATATGGCGATCGCGGACCGGTATCTATCCGAACCCCAAAGAAGGCGTCCGAAGATTGGCCTTCGGAATGGTTTTATGTGGAAGACGCTCCACTTCCGGACCTAGTTCGGATTGGCCTCCCGGAGTTCAGCAATGCTCCTCTGAAGAAACGCCTGAGTTGGCGCCCGCAGAGCTCTCAACGGGAAGATGATAGGAGCGTCCATTATCTGATGGGCCGGATAAGGTTGCTGGCTCATTCTGGATTGACCATGATTGGAGTCATGGCCACGTGCATAATGCGAGGGGTGCAGCCGCTCCAATATAGGGACCACCCCATGTGGGATTTCAACGGGAGAATGACGCCACTCGCCATGGCCGTAAGGCCGGATCACCGCCGATCCGTGAAGATCCTGTCCGCTTGTACAAGGGGGAGAAGGAGGACTTCTCCAAACGAGTCCATTAAATGGATTCTCCATGAATAACCCTGAGCTAGGTAAGCTTAACGCTATCTATCCGATCCGTGTTTTCAAAGTTAAGTGTCTTACTTTATGATTTCGACGCAGAACTACGCCAGATGTGGAGGGCATACATGTCCGCCCACAACCCGAGGATCCGGAAGATCCTTGATCCGCCTCCAAGAGGATCCGACATAAAGGTGGAACTGATTGACGGGTGTTCCACCAACTTAGCATGGACAATGCTCTAGTTGCCATTACGGCCGACTACCCCAGCTTATCTCCGCTTCCTGTAATTCTATGACCGAGCCCCGACACCATTACATCGCTCAGGTTATTTTTACCGCCAGATACCAACGGCGTCTCGCAGAGGTGCCTTTCAAGGCGGAAGTTGATCTCGCGGGTGGCTGACCAACAAGGGCCGGCCTGCCCAGAAAGCGAAGAGGGTGCGGTGCAAATTGAAACGCCACCGCAAAGGTATGTCACGCCACCGCTTTTAAGGAAAAGACTCTGTGAAGTACATTAATGCTCATGACTCTTCCAGAGAAAGAGCGCCACGGATCTGTGTCTTGAGAGGTTGCCAACCAAGCCTCCGCCAGCCAGCCCCAACACCTGGTCCGGAGGGGGAGGCGAGCGAAGGCGCGAGCCGGATGCTCCTCCAACGGAGGATGCCGACAGCTGTCCGCCACCAGGTCCGAGGTGGAGAGCGCCATGAATCACAGCGCCACGACAGTTCTTGTGACGCGTTTCCCCTCGAGGCGTTGAATGCCTTTAACGCTGGAGACGCGCACTGCGCCGCCAAGATGGTTTAACCAGAGCCACGGAGCAAAGATGTGAAAGACATCGGTAAGGAATTTTAATAGTTATATATGCCTCAGAGCCCCCGAGACTTAAAGTAGTTAAAATAACTGATTTAAGGATCATTTGATATGCAGGATCTTACGGAGAAGAATACCCAATTGTCTCAGATTTCAAGAGTGCAAGGCCCAACTTGAGGCTGCACTATGCGCCAGCAGAGAAGACATGAGACCCTCCCAGAACACATATTTCAAAAAAGATAAGCGGTAAGGCGGCGTGTGTATAAGTCCGACGATAATATTGCAGATGTTGCCGGACTTGATCCGACAAGAAACAGCCATCAAGGCCACCTGAAGGCCGACGAGAGGGTGCTTATGAAGGTGCAGCAGAGAGGAACAAGCCCAAGATGCCCACACCCACCGGGAGAAGAGCTAAAGGGTGTTCGGGCCCACTGTCTGGCCCGTGAAGGAGAATCACCGCTTTGCCGCTGCATGTATAGTAGTGCTTGAGCAAACTCTTTTGAAAAGAAGAGTTCGTGAGGAAGTCGATCGACAAAAATATGTCCAGAGGTGTGCTCACAGTGTCGCCTTGCACGGAGGAAATGCCCGGCTCAACGGGTGACCAACTTCCCGAAGCTGGTGCAATCGCATTTAACGTGTTCGGCAAAGCGATGAGTGGCGCCACCTGTGCCTTATGGCCGGCTCGCCTCCCTACCCGAGGGCCTTGGAGGGCTTGCGGAGAAGCTTCTGTGAGCACGGCAGCGCTTCCATCTATGGAAGATATCGCCCGCTGGCCAAGGCGCCAGGAGGCTCGCTATGGTGAAGACGCGTACAAGAAGGCTAATCCAACCACATGGTCGAGGTCGGACTCAGGGGTCTGGCGGGAAGGAGATCCCCGTGAGTTTAATGTACGCCAAGTAGAGTTGGCCGCTATATTCCCAACAGATCAGAATTAGACAGCCTATTAGACGGGATTGAAGAGGAGTACAAACTACTAATTTGACGATGTATTTTAAAATGACATGTAAAATGCCTCTCTAGCTGGATTGTAGATCGCTTGTCTTTGCAAGACCTTTTCGCTTCAACCTCGGGACCCTAGAGTTTGGAGTGTGTCCGAATACCCTCTTGCTTATGAAAAACCGGGCATGCATGGAGACCAAAGCGAGGGTCATTAGTGCTTTATCGACAAGTCCCAACTAGTTATGTTATATTACATGGTTAGTAAGAGACATCTTCTAGGAGAATAGTTCCATTAGGGTTCCTTTCTCTCGAGGCATGCCCTAAAGTGCATGTTCGGATCATGTAAAAGAGCGTAAAAGCATCTAGGGAAGATAAATAAGTAAATAAGAAATCATCTTTCAAGTCACCTAATCGAATATTCCCTTAAGAACGCTTAGCTTTCGGCTTCACCCACCGAGGTACACATCCGCTGACCCAGAAGAATAATCGCAGAGGTGCTCCTTTACCTCCTAGTCGAACAATCGAACGAGGGGTAAGCACAGAGCCAGCAACCCAGCTTGGCCAAAACTTAAGTCATATTGATGCATATAATGGTGAATAAAAGGTACATGTAGAAGTGTGACATGTGGGCATAAAGCCCAGATAAATAAGCTTCCTAAAGAAGCCCCTGTGTATAATAGAGTGTGGGTAGCACATCAAGTGTGCAAAAATGCGCAGATCAGCCTCAAAGGCTCTATGAAAAAGGGAGGAGAAAAGAGAGAAACAAAAGACAACTGAAGTATAAAAAGTGGACGGAGGAAGGAGACGAACTCGAGTCCCAAGACTAGGCGAGAATCTTCGGAGGCGGCTGCGCTCCATGGGTTCGGCTCGAGTCGGTTGTCCGATGCGCTTTCAGAGACGGTATGCTCCACCGTCAGACTTGGTCGATGATGAAGGGACCTTCCCATTTGGGCTTGAGTTTGTCCTTTTTCTTGTCCGCAAAGAGAACTAGTTCGCCAACATTGTAAGTTTTTGCCTGCATTTCTCTCGCTTGATATCTTCGAGCTTGCTATCGATAGAATGCGGAACGAGCCTTTGCCACGCCGTGCTCCTCCTCCAATGCGTCCAAACCTGTCTTGCCGATCCAACTCGCTTCTTCTTCGCATACGCGCACTGAGGTGAGTCATGAATTATATCGCAGGCAAGACCGCCTTCACAACAGATACCATAAAGAATGGCGTGAACTGTAGTACGACGGCATGGTCCGCAGCGCCCAGAGTACGGAGTCGAGATCCTCTACCCAGTGCGTGTTAGATTCCGTGAGGGACCGCACTAACCTGGTTTTGATGCCGCTCATGATGAGACCATTTGCTCTTTCGACCTGACCGTTAGTTTGAGGGTGATAGACTGAAGCGTAGTCGAGCTTGATGCCCATATTTTTGCACCAGAGTTTAACCTCGTCAGCCGTGAAGTTTGTGCCGTTATCGGTGATGATGTCATGGGGACGCCATAGCGTGTACTACCCCGATATGAAGTCTATCACAGTCCGGATTCGCCGCTTTAACGGCTTGGGCTCTATCCATTTGGTGAATTTGTCCACCATGACCAGTAGGTACTTTTGCTTGTGGGTTCCCTTTAAGGGTCCGACCATGTCAAGCCCCCGTAACGTAAACGCCGTGTGATGGGTATAGTTTGAGGGCGGTGGTGGCATGTGGCTCGATTAGCAAAGAGCCGATAACCGACGATCGTTGACTAAGTCCCGAGATCCGCCCGGCCGTCGGCCAACAAAATCCAGACGGAAGGCCTTGCGATAAGGGCCCGGCTGCAGGTCGGGTGTTCCGCCGTTCCAGCGTGAATTTCGAGCCGGTTTCTTCTCTTCCTGGAGATGCACCTTTGAAGGACTCCGGTTGTGCTTTTCTTATAAAGTTCTCCTCATGGACCTTGTAGGTTTTAGATTGCTGAACTATGCAAGCAGGCCTCATTTTGGTCTTTGGAAGTTCCCGCCTAATTAAGTAGGCTAGGAATGGTTCTGCCCACGCAACCATCGCCATTATTTCGTGGGCTGAAGGTGTTATTTCATTGGCTGAGCCACCGATTATGTCGATTGTTCTGTGGTTGGGTGGTGCAGTTGCTTCCGGCTATTATTTGACTCTTCCCATAATACGATGGCTTAAAGAGCCGCCTCCAGAAGATGTTTGAGGACAGCGTTGAATTTTATGCCGATGCGTGCAACACGCCACCGCCTCAAGTTATTATCCTGGCTATATGGTGGAATTCGAGTCCTTCAATTGAGCTGACATTTTAAGACAACGCTACGATAGGCTGCCATTTTCGGATCCTTGGCGCCAAAGTCTCCATTTACTTGGGATATTGCAAGGTTTGAATCCTCGCACCTCTAGGCATTGAATACCCATGGAGATTGCCATCCGGAGACCATGTAGGAGGGCCTCATATTCGGCAAGATTGTTGGAGTCTGTGGTACATTATCTAAAGTACGATTGGAATGTGTTCCAGCTAGGGACGCCAATACGACGCCAGCCCCAAGCCGCCAACATTTTGGAGCCGACGAAATGCATGATCCAATTGGAGTATGCCAGACTATTTTGGGGAGTTCAAGCTCGGTCCATTCAGCGATTGTAGGATCGAAAGTATGTCTAGAGGGGGGATTAGACTACTTGACAATATAAAATTCAGCCTTTTGATTAAGACAAGTTTTGGCAAGTTCACAATGATGATCGAAGTCAAGTATCACCCACACATGCAATTCTAGAGTATAGGCAGCGGAAAGTAAATTGCACATGTAGTAAAGAGAGGTGGAGAAGAGCAAACGCAATTTGGAGACACGGAGATTTTTCTCGTGGTTCCGAGTAGGTGGTGCTATCGTCAATCCACGCTGATGGAGACTTCAACCCACTGGAGGGTAACGGCCGCGAGAGTCCACGGAGGGCTCCACCCACGAAGGGTCCACGAAGAAGCAACCTTGTCTATGCCATCATGGCATACGCCCACGGAGGACTAGCCTTACTGGGTAGATCTTCACGAAGTAGGCGATCTCCTTGCCCTTACAAACTTCTTGGTTCAACTCCACATCTTGACGGAGGCTCCCAAGCCACACCTAACCAATCTAGGAGGCACCACCTCCAAAAGGTAGTAGATGGTGTTGGTGATGATGAACTCCTTGCTCTTGTGCTTCAAATGATAATCTCCCCAACACTCAACTCTCCTCACCGATTTGGTGGTAGGAAGAAAGGATTGAGTGGAAAGCAACTGGGAAGGCTAGAGATCAAGCTTCATATGGTGGGAGTGGAGCAACTTGATCTCAACACAAGGGTAGGTAGTTTTCTTCTCGTAAATGTAAGGTAGGAGTGGTAGTTCTTTCTCGATGGCTCTCCACGAATGAAGAGGAGGTGGAGGGTATTTATAGCCTCCACACAAAATCCAACTGCTATATACATTTCAACCAATCTTGGTCGACCGGTTGGACAACTCGTGAGACCGAAAGTTCAAATCTTAGAACGCTGATTTTCGTGGACCGAAAATACACATCTTGAGTCCGATTCTTCCAAAGACTAGGGTTTGCCAATCTCGGTGGGACTGATTTATCATCTCGGTGACACCGATTTGATGACGTATGTACATGTAAGCTTGGCAACACTAGTTTCGTGAGACCGAGTTCGTAATCGAAAATCTGAAATTTCTAGGGTTTGGCTATATGGCTGAGGTGGTTCATCTTGCAGGACTGAAGTTTATGGAATCGTGGAACCGAGATTACTTATGAGTGTATATTGGAATGAAAGATTGCTGATAGTTTGGGAGATAGATCACTAAGCACTTTGAGCAACCAGATCATTATCATAACCTCATCCCCTTTAATAGTATTGGCTTTCCTATGGACTCAATGATCTTGGATCACTAAACCAAAAATGGAGTCTTGAGCTTTTGCCAATGCTTGCTCTTAGCATTTTGAGGGGTCCACATCTTCACCATTGCCATACCCATATCAATGAACTTTCTCAAATGATTCTCAAGAAACTATTAGTTCAATGATATATATGTTGTTATTAATTACCAAAACCACCGGGATTAGTTGCACTTTCAATGTCCCCTTTTGGTAATTGATGACAACATATAGATCAAAGCTTCACAAATGATATAATCAATGAATAATATCGTCGCTTTGAGAAGTATGTGATAAGCAAGAGCTCCCCTAAATTTGTGCATTATTTAAGATTTATGCTTGAATGCAAATGCACAATCGACAGGATCATGGGTCACTTTTCCATGTCACATACATCTTGGTGGAGCGCACAAAATGATAAGAATGAATAGCATGCACCCAATCACCAAGACATGAGTAAATGGTCATACAAGATATGAATAGCATATGATAAGCATTAAGCACACATTAAGGCATAGTACCACCAAGCACTCATCAATGTAGAGCAAACGAGTATCAAACACACGGAATGTCTTGAAAATCTCAAAAGTATCTCAAAAGACCGCAAATAAACAAAGAGCAAAAGCACAAAGACAAAGCACTCTCTCTCGAAGTCCTATGATCTATACATTTTCCCCTTGGCAACAAGTTACCAAAAGTTCGAAAGGTATAGAGCTAAACATCACCGGGACTCTCGCTGGCGCCTCCTGCTCGGGTTGATGGAGTTGAGATGGCTGCAATCTGCAAAGGCTTCACTGATGTCTCGTGGAGCCGAGGAGGGTCACTGAGCCGAGCCGAGCAACCGATGGAGCTGTGGAAGGTGCCGAGGCTAGTCCCGTGTTTGTCATCGAATAGTAGCCGATCAGGGTCCTGTGGGGAACCGGAGTAATGGTGCTCATAAGCATCCCTGACTAGGTCATCTCCGGATCTCACGATGAGCTCTTCCTTCTCTCTTTTGCTTCTCGACATCCGCCTCAAGCTTGTTGGATAAGCATTTGCACTGGCCTATTTTGACATCCAGAGTGCATGGATCTTGTCTTCAACAATCCTCTCAAGACTCTCCCGAGACTGCATAATGCTGGCCAGCGTTGTTCAATCCTTTTGGGTAGCTTCAAGGAGCTGCTCTCCAACACTTTTGGTTTAGCTGCTGCCGCTGCCGCTTCCTTCTCACTTTAGCTTTCTTGGCAGCTTCAATCTTTGTTGACCTTCAACCTGACGCTATCCTCCTCATCCATCACGACATCATTGTCCTCATGCTCAAAGCTGCAGTGGCAAGTGTGGTCTATCCAACAAGTACGTGCTCGTGCTACAATTTGGCATTGATAAGCATCTCTAATGTGCGGGCAAATCCACACGACTCTCTTCGTCACCATACCCTCTTGATAGTCTCAACTATCAAGTCCATCACCTTGAAAGGTGTCTTCTCATCAAGTATATGCAGATGTTGATAGAGTACCCTCCGATCATGCGATGATCTCCAGACTTGGGCATCAAGGTATGCCTCGTAATAGTGTTGTGTAGGTAGACCTGCTCGAGATGATACACCGAGCCGAAGCCCAGATTTCCACATCCTTAGCGGAGCCTCTTTGTACATATTCTTCATAGATTCATGGTTCTTCTGGGAATACCATACACATCAACATCATCCTTTTCTCAAGACTGAGCATTCAGCAGTTCTCGCCCATTCTTCAACAAATGAAGAGAACGCTTTGGCCTTCAATATCCATGTGATCTTTCCATCCGGATAGAAATGAGCTGTGGGCATAGAATTGCATAATCATTTCATCATTCCAACTTGTCAACTTTTGACCAACAAACTCGCAACACCACATGCAAAGTGAAGCTCTCATGCACATGTGGAAAGAAGTCTCGTGCGTTTTCACTGTCAATGTATGCCCAAATAACATAGCGAGTGTCTGAACTATGGGCTTCTTGTCCATCAAGATACCTCATAGAAGTCCTCGCGCTTCCGTGTGGAATCGTGGATCAACAAAGCAGCTTTCTCTCACAAAGATATGGATCAGCTTGTCTCCATAGCCCCGAGACCTCTATCCTTCCTTTCCTTCATGTTTCAGCTTTGAGGATGAGCATCATTGTGAAGTGGCGCTTCTCGCAGTTTCAAGAAAACTGGTGCCTCATCATCCGACAGCAAATGGTGGCACATCATCTTTCTTCTTTTCGATGCAGGATGTTCTCGATCGTTTTCTTGGCTTGGCAAAGTGCTTTGTTGAGCTGCCTTTTGCCGGAGCAGATGGTTTGGACTTTGAAGGGCTCTCGCCTCGATGGCATCACCCATAAGCTTAGGCTTTTGAGGAGGCTGGGTGCTTCCTCATCATCATCTTCATCTCGCCGCTTCATCATGCACTAACCTCTTCCTCTTGGAAGTTTTTTCACCTTGCTTGTAGTTTCTCTTCCATATTCAGGCTTGGCAACAAGTGGACTTTTCACTTTTTCGGTGCTTTTCTTGGTTTGTCGCCTTTGATGCTCTTTTGGCAACAACTTTTCTCTTTGGCTTGGAGGAGACCTCTTCCTCAACAATGAAATCAGAATCTTCTTCATCGAAGTTCTCTTTTCTCGCCCGTGGCTCGCAGGAGGCAAACCACTTGGTGTACTCCTCTCACCATCATCTCGAAGAGTCATTGGCTCGTGACTAGTGCTCCGCCTCGAATTTCTTCAATAGGTGACTCTCGAATTGCTCTCGCCGTCACTAGCATCATCTGACATGGCCGACAACCTTGGGTTGTTGTAGAAGACTTCATGTAGATGTTGAAGATGTGGATGCTCAATGTTGATGAAGACATCAAGAGTTGGGAGCAATCCTTTGGATTCTGCACTTTCAATACCTACATGGGTTAGTCCCACAAGGAACAAACATGGATATCCATGGACATAGATTGAAGAACACAAGATGATGATGTCCATGAAAGCAATGATTACCTTGTCCCTTGACTTACCAACAAGAGGGTTTGTGACTCCATGAACTAGTGCAAGATGTGGAAGTTGATTGCACAAGTTCTTCCCAAAATGAATGTGAGTGAAGTATGTTATGGAGTCACTCCAAGAACTCTCTAGTTCTTTCTTCTTCGATCCACATCATCTTGATGGGAACTTTGGGGTTGTAGTTGAGCTTGACAAAGTAGAACTTGACGCTTCCTTGGGAACCCACATGACCATGGCTTTAGGTGCTTCAATAAATGCATCAATCTCCTCTTGAAGCTTGTCCTTGCCTTTTAGCTTGTGGTCTTGTGGTGGAAGATCATCTTGAGCTTGTTCCACATTAAGAAGTAGGATTGTACTTCCTTTTGAGAAACAAACTTTGGAGGGATATTGACCTTCTTCCCATTCAACACCCTCATGCGTTGAACTTTGCCTTCAAAAAACCATTCCTTGATTCTTCCTGTCTTCCTTGCTTAAGTAACAATTTCCTCAAAGTTCTTTCTTCCCCAAGGCTCTTGTAGACACCTTTCTCTATAATCCTTTCAATAATCTATTTGGATCAAAGTGCACACGGTGTCATACTTTCCATCCAAAGCTCGGAGAATCTTCTTGATGATGAATCGTCGGTCATTTCTTCTGCCTAAGCCGGTAATCTCATTTGTGATGAGAGCAAGCCTAGAGTACATTTCAGCTTAATTCTTTCACCTTCCTTCATCTTGAACTTGTCAAGTCGACCTTGAAGAACATCTAGCTTTGATTCCTTGGAGTTTTGGTTTCAAAAACCCTTTTTTTTTTTGGGTTTTTTTAAAAAAAAAAAGAGTTTTAAAAACCCAATTTTTTTTTCCCCCCTTTCAAATTTGATTTTTGTTTTTAAAAATTTTTCCCCCCCAAAAAAAAAAAAAATTTTTTCAAACCCAAATTTTGAAAAACCGGGGGTTTTTTTTTTAAAAACCGGTTGGGCCCCAAAAGGAATTTAAAAAACCCCCCGGGGGGGGTTATTTTTATTAAAATCAAGGTTTTTCCCCAAAAAAAAATTTTTTTTGGAAAAAATTTTGGTTTTCCCCGGTTTTTTTTCCCCCTTTTCCCCCCCCCAAAAGGGGTTTTTTAAACCCCCAAAAAAAAATTTGAAATTTTTAAAAGGGGTTTGGAAAAAAAAAAAAAAAAAACCCAAAAAAGGGGTTTTAAAAAATTTTTAAAAATTTTGGGAAAGGGGGGAAAAAAAGGAAAAAAAATTTAAAAGGAAAACCCAAAAAGGAAAAGGAAACCGAAAAAAAAAAAAAAAAAAAATTTTTTAAAAAAAAACTTAAAAAAAAAAAAAAAAATGGGGGAAAAAAAAAAAAAAAAAAAGGGGGGTTTCCCCCCTTTTTTTAAAAAAACCCCCAACCCCCCTTTTGGGGAACCCCCCTTTTTTTCCCCCCCCCCGGGGGGAAATTTTAAACCCCCCCCCCCCGGCCCTTTTGGAAAAAATTTTTTTCCCTTAAAAAACCAAAGGGGCCCCCCCCAAAAAATTTTTTTTCCCCCCTTTTTTGGGGTTTGGTTTTTTTAAAAATTTTTTTTTGGGAAAATTTTAAAGGTTTTTAAAAACCCCCAAAGGGTTAAAGGGGGGTTTTGGGGGGGTTTTTTTTTCAAATTTGGGTTTTTTTTTTTAAAAAAACCCGGGAAATTTTTCCCAAAATTTTTTTTTGGGGTTGGGGAAAAAAATTTTTTCCCCCAAAAAAATTTTTAAGGGGTTTTTCCCTTTTTTTAAAAAAAATTTTAAAAGGGGAATTTAAATTTTAAAAATTTTTTTTTAAAAAAAACCCCTTTTTTTTAAACCCAAAAAAAAAAAAAAACCCCCCCCCCAAAAAAAAAAATTTTTCCCCAAATTTAAATTTTAAAAAAATTAAATTTCCCTTCAAATTTTTTTTAAAAAAAAATTTTTTTTTCCCGGGGGGAATTTTAAAATTTAATTAAAAAAAAATTTTTTTGGGATTTTTAAAACCCTTTTTAAAAAAATTGGGTTTTTTAAACCAAAAAAAAAAAAAAAAAAACAAAAATTTAAATTTTTTTTTAAATGATAACAAGTTTAATTTTTCCCCAATTTTTAAACCCTTTAAAGGTTTAAATTTTTTCAAACCAAAAAAATTTTTAAATTTTTTCCCAAAAAAACCCAAATCCCTTTTTTTTCCAAACCCCAAAAAAATTTTTCCCAAAAAATTTTAAAAAAAAACCCAAAATTTCAAAGGGGGGTTTGGGTTTTTAAAAAAATTAAAGGCCCCCTTTTTTTAAAAAAAATTTTTTTCCCCCCAAAAAATTTTTTTTTCCCCCAAAAAAAAAAAAAAAAAAAAAAGAAGGGTTTTTTTAAAAAAGGGGGTTTTTTATTTTAAAAAAAATTTTTTTTTAAAAAAAAAACCTTTTGCCCGCCTTTTAAAAAGTTTTTTTAAAAAAAAGGGGGGGTTTTCCCTTTGGTTTGGGTTAAAAAATTTGGTTTTTTTTTTTCCCCAATTTGGTTTTGGGGCCCCCCCAAAAATTTTTAAAAAACCAAAATTTAAAGGAAAAATTAAAAAACCAAATTTTTAAATTTTAATTAAAAAAAAAAGGGAAAATTTGGAAAAAAAATTTTTTAAAAGGGGCCTTTGGCCCCGGGGGTTTTTGGTTTTCCCCCGGGAAATTTTTAAAAAATTTTCCCCTTTTTGGGAAAAAAGAATTTTTTTTTTCCTTTTAAAAAAAGGGGGGAAAAAGAAATTTCCAAAGGAAAAAAAAGGGGAAAAAATTTTTTTTTCCCCCCCAAAAAAAAAAAATTTTTTTTTTTTAAAAATTTTTTTAAAAAAAAAAATTTTTTTTTTAAAAAAAAAAAAATTTGTTACCCGGGGGGGGTTTTTTTAAATTTTAAAAATTTTTCCCCAAAAAATTTTTTAAAAAAAGGGGCCCAAAAGGGAAAGGGGGGCCCCCCCCCAAAAAAAGGGGAATTCCCCAAAAATTTTTTTGGGGGGGAATAATTTTTTCAAGGCCCCCCTTTAATTCCCCCAAAAAAACCCCCCTTCAAAAGGAAATTTTTAACCCAAAATTTTTTTTTGGGAATAAAAACCCTTGGAAATTAAAATTTCCCTTTTTTCCAACCCCCAAAAAAAGGGGGGGCCCCGGGTTCCATTGGGGTTTTTTCCCAAAAAACCCCTCCCTTTATTTTAAAAAGGGGCCCCCCCAAAAAAAAATTTTTTTTTGGTTAAAAATTTTAAACCCCCTTTTCCCCAAAAAAATTCCCCTTTTTTTTAGGTTTTCCGGGGGGGTTTTGGGCCATTTTTTTTTAAAAAAAAGGTTTGGAAATTTTAATTTTAAATTTAAAATAAAAAACCCCAAAAGCCCCCGGTTAAGAAAAATAAAAAAAAAAAAAATTTCAACCAAATTTCCCAAAAAAAAAAACCCAAAAAAAAAAAAAAAAAAAGGGGGGGGTTTTTTTAAAGGGTTTCCCCGGGCCCCCGGGGGTTTTTTTTCCCCCCCCCAAAAAATTTCCCCCAAAAACCCGGTTCAAAAAAAAATTTTTCCCTTTTTAAAAACCCCCTTTTAAAAAAAAAATTTTTCAAATTTTCCCTTTTAAATTAAGAAAACCCTTTTAAAAAAAAATTTTTAAAAAATCCCAAAAAAAAAAAAAACCTTTGGGGGGGGGGTTTTTTTTTTTTTTTTAAAAGTTCCGGGAATTTTGGGTTAAAGGAAAATTTTCAAAAAAGGGGTTTTTTTTTTTCCCCCCCCTTGGTAAACCCGGGTTTTTAAAAAAGGGGTTTTTTTAAATTTTTTTTGACCCAATTTAAAATTTGGGCCAAAAGGGCCCCCCCCAAAATTTAACCAAAAAACCCCCTTTTTAAAAATTTAAAATTTAAAAGGGGGAAAAAAGGGAAAATTTTTTTGGGGGGGGTTTTTAAAAAAAAAGGTTTTTACCAAAAGGGGAAAAAAAAATTTTCAAAACCCCCCGGGGTTTCAAAAAAATTTTTTTTTAAAAAAAAAATTTTAAATAAAAAAAAAATTTTTAAAATTTAAAAAAAAAAAAAGGGAAAAAAAAACCAATTTTGGGAAATTAAAATTTAAGGAAAAGGAAAAAAAAAATTTTTCCCCCAAAAAAAAAAAACCCAAAAAAAGGTTTAAAGAGGGGGGGAAAAAAAAAATTTTTTGGGGAAAAAGGGAAAAACCCCCCGGGCCCCCCAATTTTTTAAAATTTTAAAACCCAAAACCCCCCCCCCCCGGCCCCCCCAAACCCCCGAAATTTTTAAAAAATTTTCCCCCCCCCAAAACCCAAAGGGGTTTTTAAAAACCCCCTTTTTCCCAAAGGCCCCAAAAAGGGGGGCCCCCCAAACCCCTTTAAAAAAAGGGCCTTAAAGAAGAAAAATTTAAAAAACCCCCAAATTTTGGGTTTTTTTTTTTGGGTTTTTTCCCCCCCCAAAAAAAATTTTGGGGGCCCCCCCCCCCCCCCCAAACCCGGGTTTGGGAAAAGGGGGGGAAAAATTCCCCAAAAGGAACCCCTGGAAAAAAATTTTTTAAAAAATTTTAAAAAATTTTTAAACCCGGCCCCCAAAAAAATTTTTTTTTTTCCCATTTTTTTGGGGGAAAAGGGGCCCCCCCCTCCGGGGGGGGAAAAAAAAATTGGCCCCGGCCCCCCCAAAAAAGAAAAGGGGTTTTTTTTTTTAAACCCCAACTTGGGGGGAAATTTTTTCCCCAAAGGAAAAGAAACCCCCCCCCCCCCCAAAAGGGGGAAAAAAATTTTAAAAATTTTAAATTTAATTCCCCAATAAAAACCCCCAAAGGGAAACCCCTTTTTTTAAAAAATTTCCCCTTTGGGCCCCGGGGGAAAAAAAAAAAAAAAAAAATTTTTTCCAAAAAAAAAAAAAAAAAAATTTTTTTTTTTGGGGAAAAAGGTTTTTTTTCCCCAAAAAAAAAGGGGGGGCCCCCCCGGGTTTTGGGATTTTTCCCCCCCCCAAAAAAACCCCTTTTAAAACCCCGGGGGGGTTTTTGGGGTTTTTTTCCTTGAATTTTAAAAAATTCCCCTTTTTTTTCCCCAAAACCCCCCCCCCGGGGGGGAAAAACCAACGGGGGGAAAAAAAACTTTTCCCCCAAGGGGGGGAAAAAAAATTTTTTTCCCTTTCCAAACCCCCCCTTTCCCCTTTTTTAAAAAACCCCAAACCCCCGGGGAAGGGCCCCCGGGGGGGGGTTTTTAAAAGGGGCCCAAACCCCCCCGGGGGTTGGGGGCCCCGCCCAAAATTTTGGCCCTTTTCCCCCTTTTTTTTTTTTCCCCCCCCCAAAAAAAAAAAAAAAGGGGGGATTAAAAAACCCTTGGGGGTTTTTTTAAAAAAACCCCCCGGAAAAAAAATTTTTTTTTTCCCCCCCCCCCAAAAAAATTTTAAGGGGGGGGGGTTTTTTTGGCCCCGGGGCCCCCGGGAGGGAAAATTTTTTTCCCCCCTTGGGGGCCCTTTCCCCAAAAAAAAAAAAGGGCCGGGAAAAAAAAAAAGGGGCCCCCCGGGGGGAAACCCTTTTTTTTGGGGGAAAATTTTTCCCCTTTTTGGGGGGGTTTTTTAAAAATTCCCAAATCCTCACCCCCCTTTTTGGGGGTTTGGGGGGGAAAAGGGGTTTTTTAAACCCCAAGGGGGGGGGGTTTTTTTTCCCCTGCAGGGCCGGCAATGGAGCGATCCGGAGACCAGGCACGGCAAGGGTTTGGGGAGGCGTTTTGAAGTAGGAATCAACCCGGCCCCGGATATATAACCCCTTTTGTTGGTGGGACCGAGTTGTAAAACTCGTGGCACCGAGATGGATAACTGCAGCGTTACACCTTCGTCACGCGAAATTTCAACTCGGTTTCACCGAGGTGAAAACCTAGATCATCAAGTGCTTTCGGTCGACCGATTTTGAGGGGTTGTCCTGACCAAATACTTAGAAGGTTTTGGAAGTTAAGCTTTGACGGATTGGTGGCTCCGAGTGCTCCTCACCTGGTGGGTCCAAAAAGACTTGTTCAAAGTTTGTGATATAAGCATGAATAGAATTTGAGACAAGAAAGCATAGATAGCTAGGGAGTATTTAGGCATTCTTGTCCATCCATTTGGTCAGAAAAATCCAAAAAGACCAAAGCAACAAATGGATGTCCTCGAATGGATAAAATCATGCATCCAACATGCTCACACAATAAGATAGCAAATGAAATATGTGTCAAACATGCACAATCAAAACTCTAGCTACTATCACACAATTTGTCGATGACTAGGTCATCTTTATATGAGTATATTGACTTAGGAGTCAAATGAGAACATTTGATCATAGGTCATACTCATCGTTTAAGCACAAGTGGGGTTACCACTTTTACATAAAGCATTAATGTGTTCACATCATTTGAAGATGCTTTAGCTCAATTCTTTAGAGCAAAGCTCCCCTTGATGTGAGAAACCCTTTAAAGGGTCAAACTAACCTTGGGTTGTCGAGAAGACTTCATGGATGTTGAAGATGTGGATGCTCAATGTTGATGAAGATCATCAAGAGTTGGGAGCAATCCTTTGGATTCGGCACTTTCAATACCTACATGGGTTAGTCCCACAAGGAACAAACAAGGATATCCATGGACATAGATTGAAGTACACAATAGATGATGTCCATGAAAGCAATGATTACCTTGTCCCTTGACTTACCAACAAGAGGGTTTGTGACTCCATGAACTAGTGCAAGATGTGGAAGTTGATTGCACAAGTTCCTTGCCAAAATGAATGTGAGTGAAGTATGTTGGAGTCACCCTCAAGAACTCTCTAGTTCTTCTTCTTCGATCCACATCATCTTGATGGGAATCCTTGGGGTTGTAGTTGAGCTTGACGGTAGAACTTGACGTTCCTTGGGAACCCACTTGACCATGGCTTTAGGTGCTTCAATAAATGCATCAATCTCCTCTTGAAGCTTGTCCTTCCTTTTAGCTTGTGGTCTTGTGGTGGAAGGTCATCTTGAGCTTGTTCCACATTGGAAGAAGTAGGATCATACTTCCCTTTGAGAAACAAACTTTGGAGGGATATTGACCTTCTTCCCATTCAACACCCTCGGCATTGAACTTTCGCTCAAAACCAATTCCTTGATTCTTCCGTGCCTTCCTTGCTTTAACAATTTCTCAAAGTTCTTGCTTCCGCAAGGCTCTTGTAGACACCTTTTCTATAATCCCTTTCAATAAACTATTTTCTTGCTCAAGTGTAACTTGGCTTGAAACATTGTTAGTGGAATCAAGAGAACTACTAGAAGCAACAATATTGGATTTAGCATGGTTATTGTTACTACTAGATGAAGAATTTTTCTATGCTTGTCATGCTTAGTTTTAATAGGTGGCAAGAAATTAGACAAGAGAAGTCATTTGGCAAGATATGAAGAACTCTTCTTTCAAGATCGCATTGATAGCTTTTAGAAACTCATGTTCTTGCTCTAGATTGAGCTTCTGCGTAGCTTCTCATGAGATCTTAGGAGCTCTCTATGATCTTCTTGAGTTGTTTCATGAGCTAACTTAAGAGTGTTTAGTTCTTTAGTTAGACGCTCAATCTCCTTCATAGCATTGTCATTCGATTTCTCGACTATAAAGACTACTAGCATGTTCATCATTACTAGGCTCACTAGATTTGTCATGTAAAAGCTCATCTTCACCAAGCAAGTCATCCTCATCACTATCAAAGTCAATGAATTCAGGGTGTGATACCTTGGGGCCTTTAGCCATGAAGCATCTTCCAATTCCCTCATTTGGTGAATCAAATAAGTCATAGGAGTTGGAGTTGGAGGACACGAGAGCAAGACCGCAACACCTTCATCTTGACTGTAGTCGGAGTTGGAGTGATAGCTTCTTTCGGAGTGATTTCGAGTGGAGCCGGAGACCCATTCACCTACATGAGCTTGATGTTTTCTTCTTGTGTAGCTCCTTGATGACTTGTCTTTCCTCTCCAATCCTTGCTTCTCCGAGAGGATCTTCGCTCATAACGATCATCTCTACCCTTCTTCCGAGGTGACTCTTCTCTTGAGCTTCTTCTTCTTGGAGATTTCTTCTTTGTGGGGAGCTGAACACTCATTTGAGTAGTGTCCGGTCTTCCACAATTGTAGCTTCGATCACGACTAGAAGATCTCTTTTCATCATATGATCTAGACTTTGAGCTTCTTTCCTTGCTTCTACTCTTGTAGAATTTGTTGAAGTTCTTCACCATTAGGCTTATCTCTTCATTGGAAACTAGCTTGTCACTTGAGGTTGTGGGAGCATCAATTGTAGCTTTGTAAGCACCACTTGACTTGTTGTGAAGCTCTTCCTTATCTTTAAGTGTCATCTCATGAGCAACAATTCTTCCAATGACTTGTAGGCTTGAGATTCTTGTAGTTTGGCATCATTTGGATCAAAGTGCACACGGTGTCATACTTTCCATCCAAAGCTCGAGAATCTTCTTGATGATGAATCGGTCGGTCATTTCTTCGCTTCCTAAGCCGGCAATCTCATTTGTGATGAGAGCAAGCCTAGAGTACATTTCAAATTCCTTCACCTTCCTTCATCTTGAACTTGTCAAGTCGACCTTGAAGAACATCTAGCTTTGATTCCTTCACGGACTCGACCTTCGTGCATTTCGACCAAAGTATCCCAAATCTCTTTTGCATTCTCAAGACGGCTGATTTTGTTGAACTCCTCGACACAAAGCATTGAAGAGAATGTCAAGCTTGAGCATTTTTTGCAACATTCG
>JAHHZJ010000172.1:0-26210 GCA_021437245.1 Aegilops speltoides | reverse complement strand
AAAGCTTGTGACTCAGGGTGCGGACTCTTTGCGGACTCGAACCTCCGGCGTCCTTGTCGAATCCGATTAGGCGCCCGATCATGGAGTTCACCGCTGCGGACATCTTCGGCACTCACCCTTTGGCGACATCTGAATTAGCTAAAGTATCTCGTTATTAGGAGAGCCTGGCGGACTGCGGTCGGGATGGTTGAGATCTTGGACGATGAAGAAATTCAAAGCCCATCCACCACCCACTTTGTAGCCACTTGTCGATGATCTAACCGACATGCTGAACTACGACTCGAAGACATTGGCGGTATGGACAATGATGCGGAGCGATCAAGAACTCAACGCCTATGGGGCCTTTGGAAGACCACCTCGTCATCGACATATACATGGTGGACACCCGAAGGATGGGGGCGGCGAAGAAGCGGCGGAGGCAAATTCCTCTAGAAATAGCCCAAGCGCCCGGCGTCGGTGGTGCCGCTCTAAATCCGCCACAGCAAGAATGGAGATTCGGCACGGAGATAATAACACCCTAGAGAGTGCGAAGACAACCCCCTCGGCAAGATTCAGCACAGGAGGCGGGAAGCCAGCCCTCGGGAGAGCGGCGGGGCGAGGAGGATGAAAATTACATGCCTCCTCAGGAGGCAGAGGCAAGCCTCGGCGATGGCCAATTTATCGTGCAGAGATCCCGTCGAACAAGAGCGTTTTAAACACATGCTTATGGCCCACGGCAAATAGCCTAAAAAAAGCAGCAGCGACTTCAAGCTGATCAAGACCTGCTAAGCAAGCCAGGATGGGCGGAAGTCCTTGGGGCGAAGAGTATGAACTCAACGCCCCTCAAAAGCTACCAAAAGCATAAGTTGCTCCCCGACTAGAGGAGGAAGCATACAAACCTTCATCACCGCGCGCTGTCTGGCGGACTAACCACCTCGTGGCGCGGCGAAGAGGCATCCAGGCCCTCCGCGAACCGTACCCGGCACGCTCGGCAGCGAAGCCAGAATCTGCCCGGACTTGCGGGATATATCGGCGAATAAGGCAAGACAATCAAGATCTATCTACGGATCACGGGCGCCCGACCCACGGCGACTACCGTCGCGCGGATCTGACAACTCGGCGGGCGAACCACTGAAGACAAAGCTCTCTTGAGCTACGTCATGATATTGCTCAATATAGGCGCCGCACACCCACTATGCTTCACGGATGAAGTAATGGATCATCAAATCCTGAAGGTTTAAACCGTGAACATTGAATCTCGATGGCTGCAGGACCCAGCGGTTTGGATGAAGATTATCTCCTTCATATCCATATGGCCCTTGGTGGCGATCTCACGCCATCAAGTATCTCCCCTCAAGCAAAAGGACCAGCTTGGCATTGGCTTAACAACTTGCCCGGCCAAAGTCAATTGGGTGTTGGGAGGACACGGAAGCCGCATTTCTTGACAACTTCCGGGGCACATATGTGCGACCACCAAACGTCGATGACCTAAGCCATATAATTCAGCAGCCAGACGAATCGGCCAGACAGTTCTGGACACGGTTCTTAACAAAGAAAAATCAAATCGTCAACTGTCCGGATCGAGAGGCCCTCGCAGCCTTCAAACATAACATCATGACGAGTGGCTAGCCCGGCACCTAGGGCCGGGAAAAGCTGAAATCCATGGCAGCCCTCACATCACTCATCACCCGCTTACGTGCGGGGAGGATAACTGCTAGCCAGCGATAACAACCTCAGCAAAAATTGCAGCGGTCCGGACAGCAAGGACCGCAATGGCAGGTCGCGTCACAACAAAACAAAGCGCGCGTTAGCGGCGATAACGAGATCTGGCGGTCAGCGCGGATTGAGGCTCTAAACCGGGGGGAGGCGGAAAAAGCCATTCAAGAGAACTACTCCGGTCCGTCCAATTTGGATGGAATACTCGACCGCTCTTGCGGATACATGGCACCCCAAAAAGCCAGCTAACCACACTTGCAGGGATTGTTGGGTATTCAAGTAAGCGAGCAAGTTAATTGCGAAAACAATGACAAGGGGCTGCATAGCGATGACGAGGAAGACCCGACCGCGAGCGATAGAGAGACGGAAGGGTTTTCCCCACATGTGCGGACGGTAAACATGATATCATAACCCACATACCCAGAGGGCGAGCGTGCGCAAGGGGCGTATATGCGATGGAGCAGTCACCCGAAGTTCAATCCATGGTCCTCTTGCCCGATCACTTTTCGATCGAAGGACCACCCACCGATATCCGCCATGGCGGATTCGCGCAGTAGTTTTAGACCCAATCATCGATGGATTTCACCTCACTAGAGTCGATGGGCGGCGGCGGCAACTGAAGTACTAGAAGGATCGAAAGTATGTCTAGAGGGGGTGATTAGACTACTTGACAATATAAAAATTCTGCCTTTTGACAAAGAACAGTTTTGGCAGATTCACAATTATGATCAAGTCAAGCATCACCCTACACATGCAATTCTAGAGTATAGGCAGCGGAAAGTAAATTGCACATGTAGTAAAGAGAGTGGAGAAGAGCAAAGCGCAATTTTGGAGCAGCGGTGATTTTTCTCGTGGTTCCGATAGGTGGTGCTATCGTACTTCCACGTTGATGGAGACTTCAACCCACGGAGGTAGCAGCTGCGAGAGTCCACGGAGGCTCCACCCACGAAGGGTCCACGAAGAAGCAACCTTGTCTATTCCATCATGGCCTCATACGGAGGACTAGCCTTACTCGGGTAGATCTTCACAGTAGGCGATCTCCTTGCCCTTACAAACTTCTTGGTTCAACTCCACATCTCGTGGAGGCTCCCAGCGACACCTAACCAATCTAGGAGGCACCACCCTCCAAAAGGTAATAGATGGTGTTGATGATGATGAACTCCTTGCTCTTGTGCTTCAAATGATAATCTCCCCAACACTCAACTCTCCTCACTGATTTGGCTGTGGTGGAAGAAAGGATTGAGTGGAAAGCAACTTGGGAAGGCTAGAGATCAAGCTTCATATGGTGGGAGTGGAGCAACTTGATCTCAACACAAGGGTAGGTAGTTCTCTTCTCGAAAATGTAAGGTAGGAGTGGTAGTTCTTTACGATGGCTCTCTCCACGAATGAAGAGGGGTGGAGGGGTATTTATAGCCTCCACACAAAATCCAACCGTTACACACATTTGAGCAATCTCGGTGGGACCGAAGTTGACAACTCGGTGAGACCGAAAGTTCAAATAATGTGAACGTTGGGATTTTCGGTGGGACCGAAAATACAATCTCGGTTAGTCCGATTAGTGCAATGACAAGAGCATGCCAATTTGGTGGGACCGACTTCATCATCTCGGTGACACCGATTTGATGTGAAGGATTCTGAAGCTTGGCAACTCATTTTCGGTGAGACCGAGTTGAATCGGAAAATCCGAGTTTTCTAGGGTTTGGCTTTATGGCTGAGGTGGTTCATCTCGGTGTGGTGAGTTTGGAATATCGGTGGGACCGAGACTACTTATGAGTGTATATGGCGGTGAAAGTTCTTGATAGTTTAGGAGATGTATCACTAAGCACTTGAGCAACGGATCATCATCATAACCTCATCCTTTTAATAGTATTGGCTTTCCTATGGACTCAATGTGATCTTGGATCACTAAACCAAAAATGGAGTCTTGAGCTTTTGCCAATGCTTGCCTTAGCATTTTGAGGGTCCACTTCTTGATCCTTGCCATACCCATATCCTTGAACTTTCTAAAATGATTCTCAAGTAACTATTAGTTCAATGATATATATGTTGTTATTAATTACCAAAACCACCGGGGATTAGTTGCACTTTCAATCTCCCCTTTTGGTAATTGATGACAACATATAGATCAAACTTCGACAAAGGATATAATCAATGAATAATATAAATCGCTTTGAGAAGTATGTGATAAGCAAGAGCTCCCCTAAATTTGTGCATTATTTAAGATTTGCGTTTGAATGCAAATGCACAATCGATTAGGATCATGGGTCACTCTTCCATGTCACATACATCTTGGTGGGCGCACAAAATGATAAGAATGAACAGCATGCACCCAATCACCAAGACATGAGTAAATGGTCATACAAGATAGGAATGGCATATGATAAGCATTAAGCACACATTAAAGCATAATGCGACCAAGCACTCATTAAGGTAGAATCAAGCGAAGTATCAAACACCTTGAATGTCTCGAAAACCAAAAGTATCTCAAAAGAAACATAAAAAAACGAAAAAAGCAAAAGCGACAACACACTCTCTCTCGAAGTCCTATGATCTATACAATTTCTCCCCTTTGGCAACAAGTTACCAAAAGTTCGAAAAAGCATAGAGCTAAGCGTCCTTTGGGGACTCTGCTGGCGGCTCCGTCTGGGTTGATGTCGGAGTGGATATGACAGCATCGGCGAAGACTTGGTGATGTCATCTTTGGAGGAGTGGTCCTTTGGAGCTGGAGTTAGATAGCTTCTTTGGAGCTGTGGGAGTCTTTGAAGCTGTAGTCTGGTGTCGATCCTTTGGAATAGCGGTGATCGGGGTCTGTGGGAACGGAGCGATCTGTTGATAAGCATCTGGACTAAGTCATCCTGCATCTCACGCATAAGCTCTTCCTTCTCCCTTTGCTTCCTCAATGTCGCCTCAAGCTTGTTGGCGGTCACTTGCACTTGATCGACTTCACATCGGGCGTGGATCTTGTCCTCAACAATCCTCTCTAGGCTCTCTGAGGCTGTTCAATCTTGGCGAGCGTTGTTCAATCCTTTGGGTAGCTTCAAGAATTTGCTCTCGAAACTCTTTGGTTTAGCTGCTGCTTCTTTGCTTCCTTGTCGACTTTGGCTTTCTTGGCAGCTTCGATCTTGGCTTGACCTTCACGGATGTTGGATCCTCCTCATCCATCACAACAACATTGTCTTCATGCTCTGGCTGCAGCGGTAAATGTTCTCTATCCAACAAGAATGTGCCCGTGCCAAACTTGGCATTGATAAGCATCTGAATCTGCGGGGCAAATCCATATGACCTTTTATGGTCAACTGCAGTCCTCTTAATGGTCTCTACCATCAAGTCCATCACCTTGAAAGGTGCTTTCTCATCAAGTATGTGCAGCATGTTGATAGAGTATCCTCGATCATCGATGATCTCGGACTTGGGCATCAAGGTATGCCTCAAAATGGTATTAGTGGTAGGTAAGCCTGCACGGAGATAGTAAATGAGCCAAGCTTCCAGTTCCCAAATCCTTTCTTGGAACCTCTTTGTACATGTTCTTCATGGATTCATGATTCTTCTTTGGAATCCCATATACATCAATATCATCTTCTCGTTGCCTTTGGAGCATTGAATTTCTGCCCATTCTTCAGCGAAGAAGAAAATCTTTGACCTTGAGTCATCCACACAATCTTTCCATCGGGGTAGAAGTGAGCTGTGGCATAGAATTGCATTATCATCTCATCGTTCCAATTGGTCAATTTCGACCTACAAAATCTGCAACACCACATGCGGTGAAACTTTCATGCACATGTGGAAAGAAATCTCTGTGCTCTTATTTGTCAATGTACTTCCGATCAACATATCTTGTATGCTGCGACTATGGGCTTCTTGTCCATCGGCCGCGGTCTCATAGAAGTCTGCTGCTCTCGGTGTGAAATCTGGGATCTCTGGCGGTTCTTCTCCTCACGGCATATGGGTCGATTGTCTCCATAGCTTTGAGACCTCTATCTTTCCTTGCCTTCATATCCTCGGCTTGAGGATGAGCATCATATGTAGTGGCAGTTTTGGATGAAGTTTAATAAAAGCTGGTCCTTCATCATCGACTCAGTGGTGGCACATCATCCTTGTTCTTTTAGATGCTGGAATGTTTCTGCGGTCTTCTTGGGCTTGGCGGCGAGCTTTCTTTGGAGCTGCCTTAGCTGGAGCAGATTGCTTGGGCTTTGATGTGGCTCCGGCCTTAATGGCATCACCCATGAACTTAGGCTTACGAGGAGGAGGCTGGGGTGCTTCCTCATCCTCATCTTCTCTTCTGCATCATCATGCACTAACCTCTTTCTCTTGGAGGTTTTCTTCACTTTGCTTGCAGCTGCCTCTCCCAAATTCAGCTTCTTAGCAACAGTTGACTGCTTGACTTTGTTGGTGCCCTTCTTAGTTTGCTGACCTTGTGGCTCTTTGGCAACAACCTTCCTCTTAGGCTTTGAGGTCACCTCTTCCTCAACAACAAAATCCGAGTCTTCATCATCTGAGTTCCTCTTCTTTCTGGCTCTGGTGGCTGCAGGAGGTAAGCCACTTGGTGTACTCCTCTCACCATCATCGATGAGCTGCTAGGATCGGGACTAGTGCACCTCCTCTGGAATATCTGCAATGGGTGTCTCGACCTGTTACATTATCCTTGGCATCGACATGGTGACAACCTGTGAATAGATAAGGTGTAGGCGGAGAGAAGAGTCATCACAAATCTGCGAAGTTTTGCAAAAAAATGAGTTCAAATTCTAGTATTAGGTTTTCACGAAGACATTTCGGTCGAGACCGAGTTTAAGATTCGGTGAATCCGAAGTGTTAAGCAGAGCTTTCACACCACTTTCGGTTTGACGAAGTGGGTTTGATCTGCCGAAAACACTAGGGTTTCACAGAATCCTCATTTGGTCACACCGATTTGCACAACTTCGGTTGGACGAAGGTGCGATGCAATAGCCATAGGCCAAATCGGTCATACGAAAATATAAAATCGGTCTCACGAGATATTGTTCGTGAAACCTAACCTAAAACTTTTACTCGAATCTAGTTCAAGCGAACTAATCGGGTGTGCAGGAGGATTTCAATCGTGGCAAGATACTAGGCAATCAAGCGTGCATTGAATCGGAGATGGGAGCACGAGTGGGATCAAAACTCACCTAACTTGGTGGAGTTTCTCTCTGGCAACAGCAGCGGAGAGATGTCCGTTGGCGGCGGAGACCTGCGGCGCGCCTGAGCGGCAACAGCGGCGATCCGGAGACCAAAGCGGCGGCGGCAAAGGGTGTGGGGCGAAAGCGTTTGAAGGAGGAATCAGCAGCGCGCCCTCGGAGTATATATACCCCTTGCTGTCGGTGGGACGAGTTGTAAAACTTCGGTGGCACGAGATGGATAACTGCTAAGCGATTATGCACTTGATCACGCCGAAAATCACAACTTCGGTTTCACGAGATGAAAACCTAGATCAGTCTAAATGCTTTCGGTTCGACCGAGTTTGAGTGAGTTAGTCGACCGAAATCAATTAGAAGGTTTTGGAAGTTAGCCCTTGACGGATCGGTGGCTCAAGTGCTCCTCACCGGAGGTCGAAAATGACTTGTTCAAAATTTGTGATGTAAGCATGAATAGAATTTGAGACAAGAAAGCATAGATAGCTAGGGGAGGTACTTAGGCATTCTTGTCCATCCATTTGGTCGAGAAAAATCAAAAGCGACCAAAACAACAAATGGATGTCCTCGAATGGATAAAATCATGCATCCAACATGCTCACACAATAAGATAGCAAATGAAATATGTGTCAAACATGCACAATCAAAACTCTAGCTACTAACACACAATTTGTCGATGACTAGGTCATCTTTATATGAGTATATTGACTTAGGAGCCAAATGAGAACATTTGATCATAGGTCATACTCATCGTTTAAGCACAAGTGGGGTTACCACTTTTACATAAAGCATTGATGTGTTCACATCATTTGAAGATGCTTTAGCTCAATTTTTAAAACAAAGCTCCCCTAGATGTGAGAACCCTTTTAAAGGTCAAACTAACCTTGGGTTGTCGTAGAAGACTTCATGTAGATGTTGAAGATGTGGATGCTCAATGTTGATGAAGATCATCAAGAGTTGGGAGCTATCCTTTGGATTCGGGCACTTTCAATACCTACATGGGTTAGTCCCACAAGGAACAAACAAGGATATCCATGGACATAGATTGAAGTTCACAATAGATGATGTCCATGAAAGCAATGATTACCTTGTCCCTTGACTTACCAACAAGAGGGTTTGTGACTCCATGAACTAGTGCACAATGTGGAAGTTGATTGCACAAGTTTTTGCCAAAATGAATGTGAGTGAAGTATGTTGGCGGAGTCACCCTCAAGAACTTTCTAGTTCTTCTTCTTGGGATCCACATCATCTTGATGGGAATCCTTGGGGTTATAGTTGAGCTTGTGAAGTAGAACTTGGCGTTTCCTTGGGAACCCACTTGACCATGGCTTGAGGTGCTTCAACAAATGCATCAATCTCCTCTTGAAGCTTGTCCTTGCCTTTTAGCTTGTGGTCTTGTGGTGGAAGGTCATCTTGAGCTTGTTCCACATTGGAAGAAGTAGGATCATACTTCTCCTTTTGAGGAACAAACTGTGGAGTAGGATATTGACCTTCTTCCCATTCAACACCTTGGCGTTGAACTTTCGCTCAAAACCAATTCCTTGATTCTTCGGTGCCTTCCTTGCTTGCGAACAATTTCCTCAAAGTTCTTGCTTCGGCAAGGCTCTTGTAGACACCTTTCTCTATAATCCCTTTCAATAAACTATTTTCTTGCTCAAGTGTAACTTGGCTTGAAACATTGTTAGTGGAATCAAGAGAACTACTAGAAGCAACAACATTGGATTTAGCATGGTTATTGTTACTACTAGAGAAAGAATTTTCTTATGCTTGTCATGCTTAGTCTTAATGGGTGGCAAGAAATTAGACAAGAGAAGTCGTTTGGCAAGATATGAAGAACTCTTCTTTGAAGATCGTCATTGATTGCTTTTAGAAACTCATGTTCTTGCTCTAGAGTGAGCTTCTCGAGCGTAGCTTCTCATGAGATCTTAGGAGCTCTCTATGATCTTCTTGAGTTGTTTCATGAGCTAACTTAAGAGTGTTTAGTTCTTTAGTTAGGCGCTCAATCTCCTTCATAGCATTGTCATTCGACTCTTCTCGACTATAAAGACTACTAGCATGTTCATCATTACTAGGCTCATTGGATTTATCATGCAAGAGCTCATCTTCACCAAGCAAGTCATCCTCATCACTATCAAAGTCAATGAATTCAGGGTGTGATACCTTGGGGCCTTTAGCCATGAAGCATCTTCCAATTCCCTCATTTGGTGAATCAAATAAGTCGTAGGAGTTGGAGTTGGAGGATCTGAGAGCAAGACCGGCAACACCTTCATCTTGGTGTAGTCGGAGTTGGAGTGATAGCTTCCTTCGGATTGATTGTCGGAGTCGGGCGGAGACCCATTCACCTACATGAGCTTGATGTTTTCTTCTTGTGTAGCTCCTTGATGACTTGTCTTTCCTCTCGAATCCTTGCTTCTCAGAGAGGTCTTCGTTCATAACGATCATCTCTACTCCTTCTCTCTTTCGAGGTGACTCATCTCTTGAGCTTCTTCTTCTTGGAGATTCTTCTCTTCTCTTGTGGGGAGCCGTACACTCATTTGAGTAGTGTCGGGTCTTCCACAATTATAGCGATTCGATCACGACTAGAAGATCTCTTTTCATCATATGATCTAGACTTTGAGCTTCTCTCTTTGCTTCTATTCTTGTAGAATTTGTTGAAGTTCTTGACCATTAGGCTTATCTCTTCATTGGAAACTAACTTGTCACTTGAGGTTGTGGGAGCATCACTTGTAGCTTTATAAGCACCACTTGACTTGTTGTGAAGCTCTTCCTTATCCTTAAGTGTCATCTCATGAGCAACAATTCTTCCAATGACTTGGTTGGCTTGAGATTCTTGTAGTTTGGCATCATTTGGATCAAAGTGCACGGTGTCATACTTTCCATCAAAGCTCGAGAATCTTCTTGATGATGAATCGATCGGTCATTTCTTCGCTTCCTAAGCCGGCAATCTCATTTGTGATGAGAGCAAGCCTAGAGTACATTTCAGCGACTCCTTCACCATCCTTCATCTTGAACTTGTCAAGTTGACCTTGAAGAACATCTAGCTTTGATTCCTTCACGGACTCGGTACCTTCGTGCATTTCAACCAAAGTATCCCAAATCTCTTTTGCATTCTCAAGGCGGCTGATTTTGTTGAACTCCTCGGGACACAAGGCATTGAAGAGAATGTCACAAGCTTGAGCATTGTTTTGCAACATCCATAATTCTTCCGTTGTAACCGCGATCCGGAACTTTCCTTCCTCGAAGAATTCACCTTGCATACCAACACAAATAATGCCCCATCGGCTGGGTTATGACCAAGAATATGCATTTTCATTTTATGCTTCCAACTAGCAAAATTTGTACCATCAAAGTAAGGACCTCTCTGAAAATTACCCTCACTAGGCGCCATACTCTCCTAGGTTGTGAAACCAAGCTTATGGAGTCAATGCAATGAAACCAATACAATGGAGACCAAAGCTCGATACCACTTGTAGGATCGAAAGTATGTCTAGAGGGGGTGATTAGACTACTTGACAATATAAAAATTCTGCCTTTTGACAAAGAACAGTTTTGGCAGATTCACAATTATGATCAAGTCAAGCATCACCCTACACATGCAATTCTAGAGTATAGGCAGCGGAAAGTAAATTGCACATGTAGTAAAGAGAGGTGGAGAAGAGCAAGCGCAATTTTGGAGCGGTGATTTTCTCGTGGTTCCGATAGGTGGTGCTATCGTACTTCCACGTTGATGGAGACTTCAACCCACGGAGGTAGCAGCTGCGAGAGTCCACGGAGGCTCCACCCACGAAGGGTCCACGAAGAAGCAACCTTGTCTATTCCATCATGGCCTCATACGGAGGACTAGCCTTACTCGGGGTAGATCTTCACAAAGTAGGCGATCTCCTTGCCCTTACAAACTTCTTGGTTCAACTCCACATCTCGTGGAGGCTCCCAGCGACACCTAACCAATCTAGGAGGCACCACCCTCCAAAAGGTAATAGATGTTGTTGATGATGATGAACTCCTTGCTCTTGTGCTTCAAATGATAATCTCCCCAACACTCAACTCTCCTCACTGATTTGGCTGTGGTGGAAGAAAGGATTGAGTGGAAAGCAACTTGGGAAGGCTAGAGATCAAGCTTCATATGGTGGGAGTGGAGCAACTTGATCTCAACACAAGGGTAGGTAGTTCTCTTCTCAGAAATGTAAGGTAGGAGTGGTAGTTCTTTCTGATGGCTCTCTCCACGAATGAAGAGGGGGTGGAGGGGTATTTATAGCCTCCACACAAAATCCAACCGTTACACACATTTGAGCAATCTCGGTGGGACCGAAGTTGACAACTCGGTGAGACCGAAAGTTCAAATAATGTGAACGTTGGGATTTTCGGTGGGACCGAAAATACAATCTCGGTTAGTCCGATTTGTGCAATGACAAGAGCATGCCAATTTCGGTGGGACCGACTTCATCATCTCGGTGACACCGATTTGATGACAGAAGGTTACAGAAGCTTGGCAACTCATTTTTCGGTGAGACCGAGTTCAGAATCGGAAAATCCGAGTTTTCTAGGGTTTGGCTTTATGGCTGAGGTGGTTCATCTCGGTGTGGTGAGTTTGGAATATCGGTGGGACCGAGACTACTTATGAGTGTATATGGCGGTGAAAGTTCTTGATAGTTTAGGAGATGTATCACTAAGCACTTGAGCAACGGATCATCATCATAACCTCATCCCTTTTAATAGTATTGGCTTTCCTATGGACTCAATGTGATCTTGGATCACTAAACCAAAAATGGAGTCTTGAGCTTTTGCCAATGCTTGCCTTAGCATTTTGAGGGTCCACTTCTTGATCCTTGCCATACCCATATCCTTGAACTCTCGAAATGATTCTCAAGTAACTATTAGTTCAATGATATATATGTTGTTATTAATTACCAAAACCACCGGGGATTAGTTGCACTTTCACTATCCATACTGCTTTCGGATGAACGCGTTTGCAAAGTTCAGCGGTGCGCATTATACATACCTCAAGCTCAAGATGCGGGCCCTCGTGGAGTCATCACGGTCAACAAAAACAACTTTGAATGCTCCCTCCGAATGGAGAACACACAATGCGTCTCGCGGCAAAAATCTGAAGCAACCACTTGAGGCAATTTTGGTCCGGCCGTTAAGCGACCGTGCATAAGCCAAGCAGCGCCCGGAGTAACATCGTCAAGACCACAGCGCGTTTGAACACAGCGTAACAATGCAACTAACCCCACTGCATGATTGCAAGACTAGCCCTCGCGTACATCATTACACTCTGGAGATACCTTGGGCGCGGGGGGAGGGGCAAGACCACGGCAGGGCCAGTGTGGCTCAACCACACGAGGGCTCCCAAGTGTGTCGCTCTTTTTCTTTCCTTTTTATTTTGTCCACGAGGACTCCATTCACGAGACCTGTCCGGTGGTGAATCTGCCGAACTCCGCGATGCAACAGCCAGGGGAGGGACAATGGCTACTAGCGAACACTCGGGTGGTCTCCATTATGAGCATTAAATCTGTTTAATACACCATTCCGCAGCCTACCCCACTGGAGAGGACATGTCTAATAGTCCAAACCCTTGCTTACCGCACTATTTGTATCGTTCTGCACTCATAGCAGAATTCCTTGAATAAACAATGCATCACTTTTTGTTTATAATTGCATTCCTTTTTCTATATATGCTCTTTTATGACATCTTGCATCTGTACACTTGATGCGGCCCGAATACACGAGGGCTTATGTTCCCCGCATTATGGTGTGATAAGTCAGAACACTTTCACAAGTCGGCACCCGAACTTATAGCATTATATGCATCGGCTCGAATCATGTCTTGGGACAATAGTTGGGTTTGCGGCTCCCATGTTTTGGTACCTTACGTTCCGTTCTATCGACTAAGTAGCCTTTGGGAGAACCACGGCGATTGCGCCCATTGAGCTGGGCGGCGCCTTAGTGGAGAAAAGCTAAAACTGGCCGTCATGATAAAGGCAAGAGTTGAGTCCTTTATTCGAGAGGTCTTTTGAGTCCCTAAAGACTTATGCCGCTTAGAGTGAGAACCAGCTCCGTCCGGCCCGAGCATGGATAAGCGCCCGAACTTCGGTCTTCGAACACTAGGGGCTTCGCCGAAATTTAAAATTATAGAATTCTATGGCTAAGTGAGAGTGTTCAAGCATTATAAGTCCGGTTGCCTTGTTCGTTGTGTTGAGCACCTCCTAGATGGACCCAAAATGGGAACAAGAGTGCTTAAGTTTATCGAACACCCGGCACTTCGTGGCATGGGGAAATTTGAAGCCGACGACTTGCCATCTCTCAGATTTGATAAGCGGCCGCCTGAAGGTAATATTTTAAATCAATAAGCGTTGTAGCGCATGTCGAACAAAGTTTTCAGCGCGCAGGATAACACATTGCGAGTCTACTCAAAATTACATCTTTGGGGCACTCATCGCAATCTTGCGAGCACCCTTGAGGACACGATAAGCTCTTCCTTCTCCCGCTTTGCTTCCTCAATGTCTCGCCTCAAGCTTGTTGACGGTTACTTGTACTTCACCATTTCACATCCAGAGCGTGGATCTTGTCCTCAACAATCCTCTCTAGGCTCTCCCGAGACTGCTCAATGCTGGCCAGCGTTGTTCAATCCTTTGGGTAGCTTCAAGAATTTTCTCCAAACTCTTTGGTTTAGCTCATCGCCGCCGCCGCTTCCTTGTCACTTTGGCTTTCTTGGCAGCTTCGATCTTGGCTTGACCTTCGACAGATGTCGGATCCTCCTCATCCATCACAACAACATTGTCTTCATGCTCGCTGCAGCGGTAAATGTTCTCTATCCAACAAGAATGTGCCCGTGTCAAACTTGGCATTGATAAGCATCCAATCATGGGCAAATCCACATGACCTTTTCTCGTCACCGCAGTTCTCTTAATGGTCTCTACCATCAAGTCCATCACCTTGAAAGGTGCTTTCATCAAGTATGTGCAGCATGTTGATAGAGTATCCTCCGATCATGCGATGATCTCCGCATTTGGGCATCAAGGTATGCCTCAAAATGGTATTAGTGGTAGGTAAGCCCGCCTCGAGATAGTAGATCGAGCCAAGCTTCCAGATTCCCAAATCCTTTGCTCGAACCTCTTGTACATGTTCTTCATGGATTCATGATTCTTCTTGGAATCCCATATACATCAATATCATCTTCTCGCAGACCGAGCATTCAGAATTTCTGCACATTCTTCAACAGAAGAAGAAAATCTTTGACCTTCACCATCCACACAATCTTTCCATCGGTAGAAGTGAGTCGTGGCATAGAATTGCATTATCATCTCATCGCTCCAATTGGTCAATTTCGACCTACAAAGTCTGCAACACCACATGCAAAGGAAACTTTCATGCACATGTGGAAAGAAATCTTTGTGCTCTTCACTGTCAATGTACTTCCAACAACATATCAAGTGTCTGTGACTATGGGCTTCTTGTCCATCAAGACGGTCTCATAGAAGTCATGCTGCTCTCGTGTGAAATATGGGATCTACAAAGCAGTTCTTCTCCTCACGGCATATGGGTCGATTGTCTCCATAGCCCGAGACCTCTATCTTTCCTTGCCTTCATATCCTCACTTGAGGATGAGCATCATTATGTAGTGGCAGCTTTTGGACGAAGTTTCAAAGAAACTGGTCCTTCATCATCCGACACAACCGGTGGCACATCATCCTTGTTCTTTCAGACGCTGGAATGTTTCTCGACGGTCTTCTTGGCTTGGCAGCAGTTTTGCTGGAGCTGCCTTAGCCGGAGCAGATTGTTTGGGCTTTGATGTGGCTCCACCTTAATGGCATCACCCATGAACTTTGGCTTCGAGGAGGAGGCTGGGTGCTTCTCATCCTCATCTTCATCGCTGATCATCATGCACTAACCTCTTTCTCTTGGAGGTTTTCTTCACTTTGCTTGCACTGCCTCCCAAATTCAGCTTCTTAGCAACAGCTTGATCGCTTGACTTTGCTGGTGCCCTTCTTAGTTTGTCGACCTTGTGGCTCTTTGGCAACAACCTTCCTCTTAGGCTTTGAGGTCACCTCTTCTCAACAACAAAATCCGAGTCTTCATCATCCGAGTTCCTCTTCTTTCTCGCTCGTGGCTGCAGGAGGTAAGCCACTTGGTGTACCCTCTCACCATCATCCGATGAGCTGCTAGGATCGTGGACTAGTGCCCGCCTCGAACATCTCGCAATGGGTGTCTCGACCTGCTCGATCACACTGCATCCGACATGGCCGACAACCTATGAATAGATAAGGTGTAGGCAGAGAAGAAGAGTCATCACAAATGCGAAGTTTTTGCAAAAAAATGAGTTCAAATTCTAGTATTAGGTTTTCACAGAAGACATTTCGCTAGATCGAGTTTAAGATTCGTGAATCCAAGTGTTAAACAGAGCTTACACCACTTTCGGTTGACCGGCGGGTTTCGTCCCGCCGAAAACACTAGGGTTTCACAGAATCGCCATTTCGTCACACCGATTTGCACAACTCGTTGGACCGGCGGTGCAAAGTAATGGCTATAGGCCAAATCGGTCATACCGAAACTATAAAATCGGTCTCACCGAGATGTGTTCGGGAAACCTAACCCTAAAACTTTTACTCAATCTAGTCCAAACGAACTAATCTGTGTACAGGAGGATTTCAATCGTGGCAAGATATTAGACAATCCAAACGCATTGAATCGGAGATGGGAGCACGAGGGATCAAACTCACCCTAACTTGGTGGAGTTTTCACGGCGGCAACGGCGCTGAGGAGATGTCCGCTGACGGCGACGGAGACCTGCGCGAGGGCGACAGCGACGACGGCGACGATCCGAGACCAAGGCGACGGCAAGAAGGTGGGGGTGAAACGCTTGAAGAAGGAATCAACGCGCGCCCTGAGTATATATACCCTTCGCTGCGGTGGGACCGAAGTTGTAAAACTCGGTGGCACCGAGATGGATAACTGCTAGGCAGTTATGCACTTCGCCACGCCGAAATCACAACTCGGTTTCACCGAGATGAAAACCTAGATCAGTCTAAATGCTTTCGTTCCACCGAGTTTGAGTGAGTTGGTCTGACCAAATCACTTAGAAGGTTTTGGAAGTTAGCCCTTGACGGATCGGTGGCTCGAGTGCTCCTCACCCGAGGGTCCGAAAATGACTTGTTCAAAATTTGTGATGTAAGCATGAATAGAATTTGAGACAAGAAAGCATAGATAGCTAGGGAGGTACTTAGGCATTATTGTCCATCCATTTGGTCAGAAAAATCAAAACGACCAAAACAACAAATAGATGTCCTTGAATGGATAAAATTATGCATCCAACATGCTCACACAATAAGATAGCAAATGAAATATGTGTCAAACATGCACAATCAAAACTCTAGCAACTAACACACAATTTGTCGATGACTAGGTCATCTTTATATGAGTATATTGACTTAGGAGCCAAATGAGAACATTTGATCATAGGTCATACTCATCGCTTAAGCACAAGTGGGGTTACCACTTTTACATAAAGCATTGATGTGTTCACATCATTTGAAGATGCTTTAGCTCAATTTTTAGAGCAAAGCTCCCCTAGATGTGAGAACCCCTTTAAAGGGTCAAACTAACCTTGGGTTGTCGAGAAGACTTCATGTAGATGTTGAAGATGTGGATGCTCAATGTTGATGAAGACCATCAAGAGTTGGGAGCTATCCTTTGATTCTGCACTTTCAATACCTACATGGGTTAGTCCCACAAGGAACAAACAAGGATATCCATGGACATAGATTGAAGTTCACAATAGATGATGTCCATGAAAGCAATGATTACCTTTTCCCTTGACTTACCAACAAGAGGGTTTGTGACTCCATGAACTAGTGCACAATGTGGAAGTTGATTGCACAAGTTTTTGCCAAAATGAATGTGAGTGAAGTATGTTGGCGAGTCACCTCAAGAACTTTCTAGTTGTTCTTCTTCGATCCACATCATCTTGATGGGAATCCTTGGGGTTGTAGTTGAGCTTGACGAAGTAGAACTTGACGCTTCCTTGGGAACCCACTTGACCATGGCTTGAGGTGCTTCAACAAATGCATCAATCTCCTCTTGAAGCTTGTCCTTGCCTTTTAGCTTGTGGTCTTGTGGTGGAAGGTCATCTTGAGCTTGTTCCACATTGGAAGAAGTAGGATCATACTTCTCCTTTTGAGGAACAAACTGTGGAGTAGGATATTGACCTTCTTCCCATTCAACACCTTCGCGTTGAACTTTCGCTAAAAACCAATTCCTTGATTCTTCCGTGCCTTCCTTGCTTAAGTAACAATTTCTCAAAGTTCTTGCTTCCGCAAGGCTCTTGTAGACACCTTTCTATAATCCTTTCAATAAACTATTTTCATGCTCAAGTGTAGCTTGGCTTGAAACATTGTTAGTGGAATCAAGAGAACTACTAGAAGCAACAATATTGGATTTAGCATGGTTATTGTTACTACTAGAGAAAGAATTTTTCTTATGCTTGTCATGCTTAGTCTTAATGGGTGGCAAGAAATTAAACAAGAGAAGTCGTTTGGCAAGATATGAAGAACTCTTCTTCAAGATCGCCATTGATTGCTTTTAGAAACTCATGTTCTTGCTCTAGAGTGAGCTTCTCGAAGCGTAGCTTCTCATGAGATCTTAGGAGCTCTCTATGATCTTCTTGAGTTGTTTCATGAGCTAACTTAAGAGTGTTTAGTTCTTTAGTTAGACGCTCAATCTCCTTCATAGCATTGTCATTCGACTCTTCTCGACTATAAAGACTACTAGCATGTTCATCATTACTAGGCTCACTGGATTTATCAAGCAAGAGCTCATCTTCACCAAGCAAGTCATCCTCATCACTATTGAAGTCAATGAATTGTGGTGTGATACCTTGGGGCCTTTAGCCATGAAGCATCTTCCAATTCCCTCATTTGGTGAATCAAATAAGTCGAGGAGTTGGAGTTGAGGATACGAGAGCAAGACCGCAACACCTTCATCTTGATCAGTAGTTGGAGTTGGAGTGATAGCTTCCTTCGATTGATTGTCTGAGTCGGAGCCGAGACCCATTCACCTACATGAGCTTGATGTTTTCTTCTTGTGTAGCTCCTTGATGACTTGTCTTTCCTCTCCTAATCCTTGCTTCTCCGAGAGGGTCTTCGCTCATAACGATCATCTCTACTCCTTCTCTTTCCGAGGTGACTCATCTCTTGAGCTTCTTCTTCTTGGAGATTCTTCTTCTCTTGTGGGAGCCAGACACTCATTTGAGTAGTGTCCGGTCTTCCACAATTTTAGCAGCTTCGATCACGACTAGAAGATCTCTTTTCATCATATGATCTAGACTTTGAGCTTCTCTCTTTGCTTCTATTCTTGTAGAATTTGTTGAAGTTCTTGACCATTAGGCTTATCTCTTCATTGGAAACTAGCTTGTCACTTGAGGTTGTGGGAGCATCACTTGTAGCTTTGTAAGCACCACTTGACTTGTTGTGAAGCTCTTCCTTATCCTTAAGTGTCATCTCATGAGCAGCAATTCTTCCAATGACTTTGGTTGGCTTGAGATTCTTGTAGTTTGGCATCATTTGGATCAAAGTGCACACGGTGTCATACTTTCCATCCAAAGCTCTGAGAATCTTCTTGATGGTGAATCGCTCGGTCATTTCTTCGCTTCCTAAGCCGGCAATCTCATTTGTGATGAGAGCAAGCCTAGAGTACATTTCAGCAACTCCTTCACCATCTTTCATCTTGAACTTGTCAAGTTGACCTTGAAGAACATCTAGCTTTGATTCCTTCACGGACTCGGTACCTTCGTGCATTTCAACCAAAGTATCCCAAATCTCTTTTGCATTCTCAAGACGGCTGATTTTGTTGAACTCCTCGACACAAGGCATTGAAGAGAATGTCACAAGCTTGAGCATTGTTTTGCAACATCCGCAATTCTTCCGCTAGAAGCCATGATCCGAACTTTTCCTTCCTCAAGAATTCACCTTGCATACCAACACAAATAATGCCCCATGCGGCTGGGTTATGGCCAAGAATATGCATTTTCATTTTATGCTTCCAACTAGCAAAATTTGTACCATCAAAGTAAGGACCTCACGAAAATTACCTCACTAGACGCCATACTCTCCTAGGTTGTGAAACCAAGCTTATGGAGTCCAATGCAATGGAAACCAATACAATGGAGACCAAAGCTCGATACCACTTGTAGGATCGAAAGTATGTCTAGAGGGGGTGATTAGACTACTTGACAATATAAAATTCTGCTTTTGACAAAGAACAGTTTTTGGCAGATTCACAATTATGATCAAGTCAAGCATCACCCTACACATGCAATTCTAGAGTATAGGCAGCGGAAAGTAAATTGCACATGTAGTAAAGAGAGGTGGAGAAGAGCAAACGCAATTTTGGAGACGCGGTGATTTTTCTCGTGGTTCCGATAGGTGGTGCTATCGCATTCCACGCTGATGGAGACTTCAACCCACTGAGGGTAACGGCATGAGAGTCCACGGAGGGCTCCACCCACTAAGGGTCCACGAAGAAGCAACCTTGTCTATTCCATCATGGCCTACGCCCACGGAGGACTAGCCTTACTGGGGTAGATCTTCACAAAGTAGGCGATCTCCTTGCTCTTACAAACTTCTTGGTTCAACTCCACATCTCGACGGAGGCTCCCAAGCGACACCTAACCAATCTAGGAGGCACCACCTCCAAAAGGTAATAGATGGTGTTGATGATGATGAACTCCTTGCTCTTGTGCTTCAAATGATAATCTCCCCAACACTCAACTCTCCTCACCGATTTGGCTGTGGTGGAAGAAAGGATTGAGGGAAAGCAACTTGGGAAGGCTAGAGATCAAGCTTCATATGGTGGGAGGGAGCAACTTGATCTCAACACAAGGGTAGGTAGTTCTCTTCTCGTAAATGTAAGGTAGGAGTGGTAGTTCTTTCGATGGCTCTTCCACTAATGAAGAGGGGTGGAGGGTATTTATAGCCTCCACACAAAATCCAACTGCTACACACATTTGAGCAATCTCGGGGGACCGAAAGTTGACAACTCGGTGAGACCGAAAGTTCAAATAATGTGAACGTTGGGATTTTCGTGGGACCGAAAATACAATCTCTGTGAGTCCGATTCGCAGGCAATGATAAGAGCAAGCCAATTTCGGTGGGACCGACTTCATCCTCTCGTGACACCGATTTGATGACGTATGTTACGTGCTTGGCAACTCATTTTTCGTGAGACCGAGTTCGAATCGGAAAATCCGAGTTTTCTAGGGTTTGGCTTTATGGCTGAGGTGGTTCATCTCGTGTGACTGAAGTTTGGAATATCGGTGGGACCGAGACTACTTATGAGTGTATATGGCGTGAAAGTTGCGATAGTTTAGGAGATGTATCACTAAGCACTTGAGCAACCAGATCATCATCATAACCTCATCCCCTTTAATAGTATTGGCTTTCCTATGGACTCAATGTGATCTTGGATCACTAAACCAAAATGGAGTCTTGAGCTTTTGCCAATGCTTGCCTTAGCATTTTGAGGGGTCCACTTCTTCAGTCCCTGCCATACCCATATCAATCGAACCTCTCAAATGATTCTCAAGTAACTATTAGTTCAATGATATATATGTTGTTATTAATTACCAAAACCACCCGGGATTAGTTGCACTTTCACTATCACGCTCTTGATGAACCGCTTAAAGTTCAACGCGTGCCAAGATATGCATACCTCAAGCTCAAGATGCCAGCCCTCGTGGAGTCATCACGGTCAACAAAAACATCAATGCTCCTCCGAATGGAGGAACACACACGCTCGCGCAAAAGTACAGAGCAACCACTTGAGGCATTTCGGTCCGCCGTTAAACGATCAGACATGGCCAAACGCTACCGAGTAACATACGCCAAGACCACTCGCACGCTTTCGAAAGCATCGCCAGAGTAATGCGCCCCAACCCCAGCCCCGCATGATTGCAAGACTAGCCTCCGCTGCACATCATTACACTCTGGAGATACCTTGGGCACAGGGGGAGGGGCAAGACCACGACAGGCCCAGAGTGTGGCTCAACCACACCAGGGGCTCCCAAGTGTGTCGCTCTTTTTCTTTCCTTTTTTTATTTTGTCCACAGGACTCCATTCACCAGAGACCCTGTCCGGTGGTGAATCTGCCGAACTCACGATGCAACAGCCAGGGAGGGACAATGGCTACAACGAACACTCGGGTGGTCTCCATTATGAGCATTAAATCTGTTTAATACACCATTCCGCAGCCTACCCCTGGAGGGGGACATGTCTAATAGTCCAAACCCTTGCTTACCGCACTATTTGTATCGCTCGCGCACTCATAGCAGAATTCCTTGAATAAACAATGCATCACTTTTTGTTTATAATTGCATTCTTTTTCTATATATGCTCTTTTATGACATCTTGCATCCAGACACTTCTGCACGGGCCAATACACCAGGGCTTATGTTCCTCGCATTATGGTGTGATAAGTCCTAACACTTTCACAAGTGCGCACTCAACTTATAGCATTATATGCATCGGTTCAATCATGTCTTGGGACAATAGTTGGTTTGCCTGGCCCATGTTTTGGTACCTTACGCCCGCTTCTATCGACTAAGGTAGCACTGGAGAACCACGGCGATTGCGCCTCAGCTTGAGCTGGGCGAGCGCCTTAGTGGAGAAAGCTAAACCGACCGGCATGATAAGGCAAGAGTTGGTCACTGCTCGAGAGGTCTTTTCGAGTCCCTAAAGACTTATGCCGCTTAGAGTGAGGAACCAGCCCGTCCGCCCAGCATGGATAGCGCCTCAACTCGGTCTTCCGAACACTAGGGGCTTCACCAAATTTAAAATTATAGAATTCTATGGCTAAGGAGAGTGTTCAAGCATTATAAGTCCGGTTGCCTTGTTCGTTGTGTTGAGCACCTCCTAGATGGACCCAAAATGGGAACAAGAGTGCTTAAGTTTATCCCAACACCCCAAAGACTGTGGCATGGGGGCTGAAGCCGACGACTTGCCATCTCTCGATTTGATAAACGGCCGCATTGAAGGTAATATTTTAAATCAATAAGCGCTTGCTTAGCGATCTCAACAAAGTTTTCAGCAGACAGATAACACATTGCTAGTCTACTCAAAATTACATCTTTGGGGCACTCATCCGCAATCTTGCGGTGCACCTTCAGACACTCTTATAGTACATTTCGGCATGACGATACTCCTTGCTTCACGGCGGGGCGCTGTCTGTCAGAGCCTTCAAGATCCAAATGCCCTGGGTAATTTTGCAGCGGGCCCGACGGCACCTTCAATGCAAAGCGGAGCGCTGATGACTTCCACCCAAGGGCACGATCCGCCACCGCCAAGACGAGGCCGGTAAGTTCCTGTGCATGGCCTCTTCAGCCACAACGGACAATGAGGCCTTTCATGGCCTGCTCGGCTACCTTAGGAGCTCGACCACCGCTTCACTGGTCGCTAAAGGGCACTGATGTCCGCCTCAAAGATATCGAGACCAAGACCTTCTCCGCTGAGCTCCCTCCTCGCCCGGTAGAATGCGGCGGATCGCATAAGCTGCAAGGCAGATCTGCAAACGCCTCGAGAGCTCCGACCCGGTAAGTAATGTAATTCACATTCACATGCTTGCTTTGCATGAAAAATGCCTTACCCGCCGCTATTTTCTTCACCGCCTCAATCTCCGGAGGGCCTTATGGGCCTCGCCTTAGCGGCTTTGGCACTTTCAAGAGCCGAGGCAAGCTCGACTCGAAGTTCGAAGTCGCGCCCAAACTCTCATGCTTTTCCATGAGAGCCCGGAGCTCTTGCCGCACCTCCGCCACTCCGCCTCGCTTCTCTCGCTCCGCTGCTCATGGCGTCGAGATTACGCTCGTCATGACACGCCTCCTTCGTGGTCGGCACTTGTTCGTGGCCCCCGCAGCATCTAACGCTATCCTTGTTATTTCTATTGCAACCAAAATCCTTTTCTCAGAAGGTACAAATTTAATACGGTGTTACTCACCTTCTTTGTCCTCGAGCTGCTTGGCAAGGTCGAGCTTGTTCTCGGACCGCCGAGGTTCTGCTTCAGCATCGACCTCCGCCAAGCAAGGCAGAGGTCAAGAGCGCAGCCTCGCAAACCCATATTGACATAATTTTAGAACTCCCACGATATCTTTTTTTAGATCCTCATCCGTTTTTTCTTTCCGAACACCGAACCGAGCACCAGGGCTACTATCTATGCGGTATTACATTACATATTTTAAAACTTACCTCAAAGCTCGTTAGAAGGTTGCAGCAGGCTTCGGTCAGCCCGCCTTGGCGAAATGAACCTTCTCAATCACCGCACTCATAATTGTGCGGTGTTCTTCCTCGATGGAAGAATTCATTGAGCGCCCAACAGTTGTTCGCGCCTCGGTTGACGGAGGCTGCCGGTGTCACGATCTTGCCCTTCTACGAGTAGGGCACCACGACTCGGGAACATCAAGGGTTCCGCACGGAGTCCGCACAAAGTCTGGAGGCTGCCTGCACGGCACCTCCGGAGCCTCCTCCCGATGGGTCCTCCTCGACCCCACCTCGGGCCACAAGATCACGAGGGGTGGAGGCGGTCGAATGGAATCCACATCCGACGGAGCTAAGGACCCGCCGATGAAGCGGAAGATCCTCCTCGGCAGACTACAGTAGTAGTGCGGCATTAGAAGGACACTATGTGGCACAAAAGAGAAATTATAAATCATTCAAGAATCCGGATACTTACGATCTTGTCGGAGGCTTGGCCCTTGAGGGCCACTCTTCGCCGCCAACGCAAGGCTATGAGCTGTCCGGAGGAAGGGTCCTTCCTTTTTGACCCTTCGCCTCCCCCGCTGGGGAAGCCTTCTTCCTCTCTCCCTCCCGGGAGAGTCCTCTTCCTCCTCGCTCGAGGGAGGAGTCCGCCGAGCCATCGGACGATGAGTCCGACATCATTTAGCGCCGAACTCCTTCGGTTCCCGTGGCCTTCTTCTTAGTTTTTCTTCCCCGCACCACATAGAGTGCCGGACTAGCAGCCCCGCTAAATGGGCATCTCGCCGTTCTTCGGCGAGGGAGCCGATAGTTAACTCCGTCCGGACGCCCTCTCGCCATCTCCGTAAAGGCATTGGGAATTTCAGATCCGACATAGAGTCAAACTATGAAAGAAAGAAGTGTCCCATAAAGGATAACATATCTTACCACACCGCCGGGCGTTGCGGCTGAATCCGCTGATCTTCGGCCGCAGATGCGGGGCTTTCTTCGCCTTTAACAGCACCTCCGTGCAGCTTCAGACGCCAGGTCAAGAGCCCGCCGAGGGTCCAAGGTCAGCCGGATCGAACTCCCACAAATTGAAGGCCCGTTGTTAAGTGGGGAGAATCCGCGACGAGCATGACCTGGATCACGCTGACAAGCTTGAGCTTTGTTCACTGTGGTCCGGAGACAGATCGAGTCCGGCAGCCTCGAATCGCCCCATAGCAAGCCCTTCTCTTCAGAGGTGAGCTGCATAGGGGTACCAGATTCAACTCGGGGCCGCTGCCCATTTAGGGTCCCGCTGCTCGGTGATATAGAACCACCCCGATTGCCACCCTTTGATGGTTTCCACGAAGGCGCCTCGAGCTGAGGAAGTTGGGCATTTTGCCCACCATGGCGCCCAAGACTCGCTTGACGCTTCTTCACTACCTTCGCTTGACATTGAAGGTTTTAGCCACAAGTCGGGCGGGCTGGATGTAGAGGAAGGCTCACACACGCATTTATAAACGCCGACATGTTGAGGATGAAGTTTGGCGCCAGATCATGGAAGTCCAGCCGTAGTAGTACATGAGCCCTCGGACGAAGGGATGAAGTGGAAGCCCAGTCATGGAGGAAGTGGGGAAGGAATACGACCATCTCATGGGGCCTGGGGGGATGAGCTGCCTTGTCGCAGCCTATGCGCGAGGTCGCCGACAGTATCCGCGCCGCCAAGCAGCTGATGTGCCCTCCGTAACGGAGGAATTCATCCACTTGCCTCCCACTCCGGACATGGCTGGAGAAGGTTGAGGCGAGATGTGCGAACTTGGGCGCTGGAGCTTGAGTGCACGGAGATGGATAAGCAAAGGAGGAAGAAGGCGTAGGTCAAAAAAGGTGGATCCTTATCCTCTTATATATGGGCGGGCGAAGACTATGCGCCCCACCGCCCGGTAAAACTCGCTATCTCCCAAGCGCCACCGCAATGGCGCGTTGTTACCCACGTCCATATTGATGGGAATCCGAATAAGGGGAACACGATCTCGCTCGACAAGACGTGCTAAGGAAACCGCCGCTAAACGCTACCGAGGTGGTATAATAAAAATGATTCAAGTAAAGGCTTGGTGGTGGTGTGACGTCATGCCACAAAATACGTCAGTAGATTGAACTTGTGTACATATTATTCTCTCTACGGTGGAATGTGGAATTTATTTTGCAGAGGCGGACACTATCCTGGTGTTCAAAATCTTCTATGAATTATTCGGAGGAGGAACCCGCCTTGCAATGCCGAACAATATGCGCGCCGGACTCATCGTCATTGAAGCCTAGTTCAGGGGCTACTGAGGGAGTCCTGGACTAAGGGGTGTCCGGATAGCCGGACTATCATCATCGGTCGGACTACAAGAATATGAAGATACAAGATTGAAGACTTCGTCCCGTGTCCGGATGGGACTTTCCTTGGCGTGAAAGGCAAGCTTGGCGATACGGATATGTAGATCTCCTACCATTGTAACCGACTGTAATCCCTAGCCCTCTCCTGTCTATATAAACCGGAGAGTTTTAGTCCCAGAGACTAACAACCATTACAACAATCATACCATAGGCTAGCTTCTAGGTTTAGCCTCCTTGATCTCGCGTGGTAGATCCACTTTGTACTACCCATATCATCAATATCAATCAAGCAGAGTAGGGTTTACCTCCATCGAGAGGGCCCAACTCGGGTAAAAACATCGTGTCACTTGTCTCCTCGTTACCATCCGCTTAGACGCGACAGCTTCGGGACCCCTACCCGAGATCCGCTGCTTTTGACACCGACAAATGACACCAAAATCGACGCTGTATCGATCGATGTAAGAATGCTCTGCTTCGGACGAAAGACGCACTGCATCGGACGAGCAAGCACACTTCATGATTTCTTTTGCCGGGCGTAAAAAAATTCAAGACGAGCGAGTGAATCGCGCTTCACGTCGAACATAAGTGAACCGCAACAGTATGCAGAAGTGAACCTCATTATTTTTTTTGATGTTTACATGACATTTTTTTGCACTTCACAACAGTAGGTAGTGAACCGCAACACATACCAAAAGTGAACCGCATTACTTTTTTTATTTTGCCTATTTCTTGTGTTTTTACTTTTTGGGTCTAAGTGAACCGCAAGACTCTTGAAAATGAGCCGCAAGCA